>MU185132.1:49211-64492 GCA_016904865.1 Pissodes strobi
AGGAGAGCCATTATCAGGAATAACCTATTACCTCAAATTATCGTGGAGTAGAAATAAATATCGAACTCAACCGAGATGGACAACTGGAACAACCAGAACATTTAGAAATGGAAATACCTGCAGCCGCAGTAGAAGAACGTACAGAAAGCGTGGAAGGTGACCCAAACGAACTGCTGAATCTGGTAGATATCGATTAGAACAACACATACCAGCAGCATCTAACTGAATATAGAGGGTCAGACCCATGCCTGAGGCCAATTATTCCCAAACTGCACTATAACAAGAGATCAAACTGGATTATAGCCAGTGGTAATGCAGCACTGAAAAGAGATCTGACGAATGAATTAGACATGCAAGAATCACATCTCCGTATATACTGTGCAGCACTCACCTGCATTGTGCAAAATAAACAGAAGATATGGATTAGGGGAAGCACTTGTAAAGCTTCAAATAAACCTCCTCCGTGGGAGCGACGATTGTGTGAACGAATAGATGACCTTCGGAAGGAAATAGGCAGAATTCAGCAAATCGTTAATGGAAACCGTACAAATAAACTGTATAGAAGGGTACCGGTTGAGCTCAGAAGAAAGATTACAGGTGCATCTGAGCAAAAGCTGACGAGCATCCTCACAGACCATCTAGATACGCAGAAACAGAGGCTTGCTGCATACTCCAAGAGACTTGGCTGGTACAGGGAGTGTTATCAGAGAAAACAACAAAACAAGCAATTCTCAAGGAGCGAAAGAAACTTCTACAGGAATCTAGGTGCTGGCACTACACCCCTTACAAACTCAGGTATACCTGAAAGAGACCAGGTTGAAAACTTTTGGGCTAACATATGGGAAAATGAAGCCCAACACACAGAAAATACTCCCTGGATCAATAACGAGGAACACACATATCGGCATCTTAAAATGGGAGAGACGAATTTCACGGAAAACGATATCAAAAAGTTGATTAAAAAATTAGCCAACTGGAGAGCACCAGGAAGGGATGGCATCCACAATTTGTGGTACAAAAGGTTCTCAGCCACACATAAACATTTAGCTGTGCAATTTAACAAGATTCTACGGGAACCAGATTCGCTACCGCATTTTCTCACAAATGGCATTACTCACCTTCTCCCTAAGAGCTCAAACACCTGAGATCCATCACAATACAGGCCAATCACGTGTCTTCCAACCATGTATAAAATCTTGTCCGCAGCGATATGTGAAAATATATATAGCTACTTGGACGAGAACAATATTCTAACAGGAGAGCAGAAAAGATGTCGAAAAAGAGCGAGAGGGTGTAAGGATCAAGTCATTATAGACTCAGTTGTATTAGAGCAGGCCAGAAAGAAAAAACCTGTACATGGCCTATATTGACTACCAAAAGGCTTTTGATTCAGTTCCACATAGCTGGCTAATCAGAGTCCTGCAAATTTACGGCGTTGATACAAAATTACAAATATTCCTTAGAGATAGTATGAATCAGTGGCGCACAAAACTATCCATTAGAACAGGAGACAATGTGATCGAAACGAGAAGCATTCAAATCAAACGGGAAATTTTCCAGGGAGACTCACTCAGTGCGCTTTGGTTTTGTTTAGCTCTCAATCCTATGTCAAATGCACTCAAGCAAACTGGCAATGGCTTTAACATAAAAGCACCGAATCAGACTCATGTAATTAGTCATTTGATTTACATGGATGATCTCCAGATATATGCCGCTAATAAGAACCATCTTGATTCAGTCCTTAGATTTGTTCATAGAGCTGGTACAGAAATAGGAATGACCTTTGCACCAGCAAGTGCCAAACTGTTGCAATAGAGAAAGGGAAACTTATGGAGACACAGCCAGTCAAGCCTGATGAAGCAACCACCATAGATGCCATGTCACAGGATCCGTACAAGTACCTTGGCATATTACAGACAAACAAAATCGAGCATAGCCAAGTCAAGCAAATACTTACAATGCAGTTCCAAAAGAGGTTACAATCTGTTTTGAAGACCAAGCTCAATGCTTCAAATATCGTGAAAGCAGTTATCAGCTACGCGATACCAGCCCTTGGGTATTCCTTTGGGATTATAAAATGGACTGACACCGATCTCCAGGCAGTTAACAGAAAAATTAGAACGAGCTTGACGAAATATAGGATGCATCATCCGAGATCATCAATGGAACGAGTGACGCTGTCCAGGGATGAAGGTGGTAGAGGGATAACGGATGTAGTGAAGGCATGCCAGCAACAAATACTTGAACTGAGGAAATATTTCTCCTCAAAACACAACGCTCTCCACAGTACAGTCCCGAAGGCTGATCAGAATTACACGCCACTCAACATGTTCGCAAACCAACACGTGCCTCTGCCATCAGCTCTTACCACTGAGGAAAAAACAGCAATCTGTGCATCTAGGGAGCTACATGGTCGATTTTGATATGATTTGAAAAAAGAAAGCGTGGACACGACGGCATCACTCGAGTGGCTGAAAACAGGTAGTCTATTCCCTGAGCAATTCAAGATCAGGTTATTAGTACAAGAAATTATCAAAAGTACATTTTAAAAGAAGACGTACCAACAGATAAGTGCCGGAAATGCAACTCAAAGTCGGAAACCATAGAGCATATCCTCTCAGGGTGCCCTAGCCTTGCTGGAAGCCAGTACCTAGATCGACATAATAAGGTAGCAACAACCACGTATCTGGAAATCCTCAAAATGCTCCCCATTGTGCCAACCAATGATCGTCCGTACTATCAGTATCAACCAGACCCAGTAGTTGAGAACGAGCAAGCGAAAGTTTATTGGGATAAAGGGATAGTCACTGATGTCACCGTGATGCACAACCGCCCGGATATCACTATAATCTTTAAAGAGGAAAAGATAGCTATACTTGTGGATAGCTCAATACCTAACAACAATAACTTGAAAACCAAGCATGCGGAGAAGATGGCCAAATATAGTAAGCTGAAACGAGAAATCCAAGCGATGTGGGTATTGAAAACAGTTAAAGTCGTCCCAGTAATACTGTCTTCGATGGGTTTGATACCAAGAAACCTGAAAGAACAACTTTGCGAAATTGGAATACCTGCGAATACTTACAGGGCAATGCAAAAGTCGGTAGTTCTAGATGCCAACCAAGATGTGGTTCAATTATTATTCCAAGATTCTTTGCAGCATCGACAATGCTCAGCTTAGAACCGTTTAGAGTTATGTTCAAAGTAGTTTTTAACAAATTAACCCTGTTCCTATTACCAAACACCAATATGCAAGATTTAGTAGGATTCATTCTTAAGTTATGACCCTTGGAAAGCTCACTCAATATCGCGAGATCCCGATTTATAGCAAATTCAGTCTCCTCAATATCACCAGAATCAAAACAATAATACAACTGTGTATCATCCGCAAATGCCTGTACCTTACAATGAACTAAAGATTTAAGGATATCGGAGGTGTAGACCAAAAACAGCAGGGAGGCCAACACTGAACCCTGCGGTACACCAGAAAGAATCATCGCTTGTTCCGGAAACCTATTATCAGAGAATATCTTCTGTGATCTCCCCGATAAGTATGATTTAATTATAGAGTCCGATTGCTCATCAAAACCATAGTATTTAAGCTTGGAGATAAGTAAGTGGTGATTGATGGTATCAAATGCTATTATTATATGTATGTCTTTATTTTGAAATTTAACTCAAATTTAAGCAATTCCTTGTGGCAATGAATAATCTGAATTTTTGATAGCAAGGTGTTCATAAGTCTGTAAGTAATGCAGATCAGTCAAAGATGAAATCTTTAGAATCTTCAATTTAGGATCTCTCGCGACATGGGGTACAGTCCAAACTTTCCAAGCTGAATGTATATAAAACTTAGCTCAGCTTATATTTTATATACAGTCCATCCTCGCATGTGGGTTAACCGGAAATAATTCCATGTAAAACAATTACCTTGTAAAAATCAGTGCAAATGGCAGTAAAATATATTATCTATAAAACAGGATGAAACTTTCGTTTTAGAATTTTCCCTGTATGCTAAAATCAATTTCTTATCGGCCTTATATGTATACTATATAAATACTGAAAAAAAAATACCTTTCTGTTTGTGTAACTAGTTCAGAACACGAAATTGTTGGAAAGAAACTCAGACAACTGCGAAAAAGGGTTTAATTTTAATAAATCTCCCGCAGAGTTTCTTAATTTATTTATAAATTCTGTAGATCGACCGGCGGAATCTTTAATACTTTGTCTCTAAATTAAATGGCAAGTTTCAGTTTTAAAACTTTTCCAGCTTAATCACGTTTTTTCTCTGTATACTGATACACAAATTTAAATCTTCGGAACTTGTAAATTAGCTTCTTAATATTAATGTATTCCGGTGTATTTTACGGCGACTAATATCTCGACGTGAATGAATTTTCCTGTTTGAAATTCCACGAAATTTTCGAATTAAAGTTGTTTTCTCAAGGTTTTAACTGTAAGTAAAGAGTTTCCCTGAACTTTACTGCTTGCGGAAGGACAAATAATTATGGGTTTTAAGAAGAGGAAACTAAGCGGTACAATAATTATCTTACAGGCTCAATTTTCAAATACCATGAATGAAACTGACCTGGCAAGAGATTCTTGTAGACCAAATTCGAGAATTAATATGTCTGCTAAAGGAAGCTGGATATAGTTTCTTGTACTGAAGTAAAGGTCCATTTTTGCAACCTCGTTTCAGAGCCACTGATTTGGTTGCCGTGAAAAAAGTTGGTAAAAATGCTCTGGCTTTTAATGACACAGTTATTATCCTTAACGTCTATAATGTCCTCCAACTCGAAAAGTGAACAACAAAAAAATTACTGTGTGAAAGGAATACGCACATTGAGCAAAATAATGGCTGAGGTGCGAAAAAAGGAAGACATTCCGCCTGTGAGTAAGATAACACTGAGGAGGGATCTAAAAAAATTAATTCCGTCACAGAAACTGCAAAGTAGAAAATCAATTCTAGTGGAAAAAACAAATTGGCCGAGACGATATTTAATTATATTCAATAATATTTTGACAAAATTTGAATAAACGATGGATACAAGATTTCATTCCAATAGTCCAGATAGACTACTAGAACTGAAATGCCTCCTGGTAAGGGAAGCCGGGTAATAATCAGACATAGTCATAGTAAAATTGGGTTTGTGAAAAGCGATGAACTAGCATTGTGCTTAAGGAAAGCTGATGATTATCACGAAAGCATGAATACAGAGGAGTAATTTTCTATTATTCTTCCTCAGTCAGTTATCGTTATGGACAACGCTAGTTACCACTCCAGGAAACTTGAAAAACCACCAACTTCCCGATGGTTTCCTTAAAAAAAAAACATCATATGAAGTAGATAATATGTTGAAAATATTTCTTCGGAGGCGTTTAAGCATGTCGATTCGCAAAGGTGGGGTAAATGTGTAGAGCATGTATTGCTAGATGAAACTATAGAACCGCTAATTATTTCTCTGGATATCAATGCCGACAGTACGACTAACTACTCAGGAGGCGAATAGAAGAATACTTATCACTCCTTTCCAACGCGTAACTGTAAGATGAAGTATTACTGAAAAAGGCCCTTTTTAGGGCCAAAATGCTTCAATTCCAAATAGCTTGAAAATGTTTCAAGACACATGACTATAAACTGAACTAAGTAACAAGTATGGAATGAGCTCTAAATTTGTTTACTACGTTAGTTGGTTATGGCAAATTTTTCATTTTCATTTTCTTCCACAAATTTTAAGCTTCACAATACAAGAAGACGCAATTACAATAACAGCATGCATAAAGACTCCAATGACCAATTATTAGGTAAGGAGTTATTTCGATTTTAACCCAATAGAATCACTCTATAATCTTAAGCAGAATAACTGTGCACGTAGATATCCTAAATCCTTACGGAGTTATGATTCATAAAATTACCATTTGCATAATACGTGTACTCTTGAAAGAAAACGAACGCATATTTGCTTTCATTATTTATTTTTCATCATGTTTTATTCCGCCATAAGTAACGGGTATTAGAATATTTTACATGTTTTTATCTAATAAGAATTCCAGAAGCAGAACGATTCGAGGCAATGGCTTAGCTAGAAATATTGAACCCAAAAGGGTCTATTACTTTTGAAAAATACTGCGAGCTGCAACATAGAATAGTTATGACAAAGTATCAATATTCTAATAGCTAGAGTAGAACAAGAGTCGGCATAATCTTCAAGATGATCAGAATTAGACTCTAGGGATTTTTTTCAATTGTTGTTATTAATATTGTCACGAATTGTATTTTTTAACTGTGACTTACTTGGCGTGTAGGAGAGTAGCTCAGATTTAGGAACGCACTACGTCAAGTCGAGAAGAGATAATAAAGGAGACACATCGATAAAAACAATAACAAGTTTATTTACAAACAAACTTAACAACGGTTAGACTGTATACTAATAAAGACGTGTTTAAGTTTATAGATAAATTAAGAGTTTACACTATACCCAATTAATATTAAATGCATGTCTTCTCGAGGGAGGCTTAGCTCAAAGTTTTTCTAGAAAGCGACGTCACTTTTATCAATAAAGTTTATGGGAGTGGAGTTGTCTTTTATTTATGTGTTCGTTCTGATATTTATAAGGTAAGTATTTCTGGCTTAAGTTTATCACAGGTTGCTAAGGGACTTTTACTACTTTTTTAAAAATCCCCAAAAACTATCCTTTTAGTGGAAATTCTGATACTTCACTCGTAAATTCGACTCTCTCTACTTTTAGTAGCCCCCAGATGCTGCATACGTCCGCCCAGGATTGGTAAGGACCTGTGTCCAGGTGTTTATAGATATCTGTGTCCAGGTGTTTATAGATATGAGGGTTGTGGGATAGAACAACTAGAAGTGTACGCACCTGTGTGCTGTACAGCAACTAGACTGAGCGGAATTGAGAGACCCGAAAGCCTCCTGAACTTGGCGTTTGCCTTTATTTACAATTTCTTACTGTTTTTCTATACACTTCTTGGTATCGCTTACATTTACATTTTCCCATATATTTATTTCATTCTGTTTCTTATATTTACTTTTCATATCATAAGTTTTTCTTACTTAAGGTTAACTTTAAATGTACATAGGCACGCTATGTAAATCTATGCTAGCTTTATGTAAATTGTGTAGGACAGAGAAACATTATATTATTATTTATATATCCACGTATGCTCTCTTTTAAATACACATTATATTAACATATTTTGCTTATACATTTCTCCATTATTTCACCATATGTATGCTTTATATACACAACTTTTGCTTCACTATGTATAATTCTCCTTATCTCATAAACATCTTCTTCTTCTATATTTCTTCTCCCTTAACATAAACATTTCTTGCATATATAACATTTCACTTGGGAACATTGCCCTTGAGTTTTCTGGTACCAAAATATTTGCATCTACTTCAGTCCCTATATGATCAATTTGCCGCTGCCTAAATTTTTTGCTGTGACGTTCTCTTTTAGATAATCCGTCATTGCAATCTTATTTAGGCCTGACAACACTTGACTTTATAATACTTCCTCGTATACACATATATTCCTGCTGTATATACCCTTGATTGACAGTTTCAATGGCAACTCAATTTTTTTCTGCTGGTCCATTACTTTTGCTTTACTATGAATATCTTCACCTTCACCTATTTATTTTGCATACATAGTTTACTAATTACTCAATAATATTCACTTAACACGACTTGTTCTAGATTCATTTGTCTTCATAAATCCTATGTTCTATAATACGTTTATTTTACTATATAGTTTATTAACTTCCTAAGTGTCTTTATCTATATACTTGTCTTATTAACACTCGGGCTTATATTATACTATATTTCATTATGTTTCACTATATATTTTTCTTATTTATATTTTAACCTCCTAAGTGCCTTGTATATATCATTTTCTATGAGCACTTGGGTATTATAATTACACTATTTACATTTAGAAGCTTCGGGTCTCTCCTAGATTTTGTGTTTGTGCTTAGTTTCTTATTTTACTTGAGTACTTGTTCCATATAATTATATTGTTCCTATCTTCGTCCTCTTTAGTAGCTTCTCCTGCTTGCTCCATGGTTTCCTTTAGTTCCTCTTATACAAATCTGTTGTATTGCTCCATTTTGATATTTGTTTCTTATCGTTGCTACCTTCGCCAAAAAATAGCTTGTCTCACAACGTAGTTAACTTTTTTCTTTCTTCGTTCCAGGTATGAACATGGACCTCGAGATAGCGCTTGTGACGTCGACCGCCCGTAGATGGCGGCATTTGACCGTACTTCGGCGGCCGTCCGTGGATTCAGTACGTGGCCGTACTCTTTCTTTGGTGACGCCGACCGCCCGTAGATGGCAGCACTTGGCCGTACTTCGGCACGTGATTCGACATTACTGTGTCTTTTTTATATGTATATATCTTATGCAATAGCTAAAGTGGCCTAGCCTGCATTTATTAAATGTTTAATTGCTTAATGATTTACTTGATTTTATTGTTTAGTTTAATTTATGACTGTTTTGTGACGTAGTTTCATTAAGATGGCGGCACTAGGCTCAATTAACACTAAATTGCTTGGCGACACTATTTTAGATGTGACGTCGATGAATTATGAGGGTCACGAAGCTCAATTAATATTAAATCGCTTGACAAGCGAGGGAGGCTTAGTTCAAAGTTTTTCTAGAAAGCGACGTCACTTATATTAATAAAGTTTATGGAGCGGAGTTTTCTTGTATTTATGTGTTCGTTCTGATATTTTTAAGTTGAGTATTTCTGGTTTAAGTTTATCACAGGTTGCTAAGGCACTTTCACTACTTTTTAAAAATCTTCAAAAACTATCCCTTTACTGGAAATTCTGATACTCCACTTGTAAATGCGAGCCCCCAGATGCCGTATACCTGTGCATATGTCCACCCAGGTTAGGTATGGATCTGATCGCCCTGGACCTGTGTCCAGGTGTTCACAGATGTGGGGGTTGTGGGATAGAACAACTAGAAGTGTACGCACCTGTGTGCTGTACCGTAACTAGATTGAGCGGAATTCAGAGACCCTAAAGCCTCCTGAACTTGGCGTTTGCCTGCATACTTATATGTTGCATGCTGATGGCTGCATCATTAAGGATTATAATCGCGCCTGTCGACCGCTTAAGTTGTTTATAATTAACAGTAAATGTTTATATAACATTTGTCAGGTTCAAACTTAGGACAGGGTGATATTTAATTAATGCTTTTAAGTAGTTCACAATACTACTGACACTTACAAAGTTAATATGTGGCTACCTATACTATGATCACAGAAGTCAACACTATATTTAACAGGAGTGCATTCAAGAGACCCTATGATATCTTTAAAGAAAAACATAAGTGAAATGATGAACTCTAATAGGCACTCTTTAACTTATGTCTTGAAAATTTAAAGTGTCAGTGAAGGTTTTGTTCTCATCTGCTTGAAATCGGCTAGCCTGCCTCAAAAAGTGGACGAGACCGAACCTCTGCAAAGAAAATTATGAGGGGATTAGTCAAGGGCGACGTGGAACTCTCAAAAAGTAACTCACTTGCGGAGAACTTAGTGAAAATGCTTGTAATAGGGTATGTCCAAATACCAAATCAATAAAACGCGTCCGTAGACGCAACAATAGATCAGTAGAAGATCCCTACAAAAGAAATCTTTCTGACTCTGCCACCACAATGGCTAACTTTTGAAGAGTCTTCTTCTTCTTCTCGGCCTATGTTTATCCACTCCTGAATGTAGGCCTCTTCCAATGATCTCCACGCTTGTCTGTTGCGGGCAGTCTGCATCCATCCCGTTCCTGCTATCCTTTGGAATCCGTCCCGCTATCGTTTTGGGGGCCTTCCCACGCTTCTCTTCGATGTTCTTGGACGCCAATCTATTACTCTCTTTGTTCATTTGGAATTGGAATGATCCTACCTTGCCACATGACCTGCCCATCGCCAGTTTTGCTGTGCAATTCGTTTGACATCGACAACCTTTGTTCTCCCTCGAATCTCACAATTTCATACGTGATCTCTCAAGCTGATCCCCAACATGGCACGCTTCATCGCTCTTTGTGCTATTCTGAGCCTCCTCTCCGTGAGAGTTACTGTTTCCATACCATAAGTTATTACTGGGAGAATGCAGGAATCATATACTTTCCTTTTAAGATTAATAGGAATGCTTTGAGATTTTAGAATGTATCCCAGTTTGCCGAATGCTGCCCAACTCAATCCTATCCTTCTAGATATTTCCGCTGCTTGATTTTGTTTTCCCAGCCTGATGGTGTGGCCTAAACATGCAAATTCGTCGACAATCTCAAGAACTTTCCCTTCTATGCTGACTCTAACATTATTTTTGTCTTCCCCAAATTCATTTTAAGTCCAATCTGCTTTGATGCTGCTTGTAGGTCTTCTAACATGGACCTCAGCTCATTGGCGTCACTACTAACTTAGGTATACTCCATCTATGTTTATACCTTTATTCTGCCATAGTAGATTTTTAAAAGTCTCTTCCACCGCTAAAGTAAACAGCTTTGGTAATATAGTGTCTCCTTGACGTACCCCTTTTCCCAGCTTGATTTTATTTGTCGACATGTCTCCATCAATGACAGCTTGTATTGTAGCGTTTTTATAGATACTTTCTATAAGTTTCGAGTATCTCGTATCTATTCTCGCGTTGTCCATCATTGCTCTCAAGATCGCCCAAGTTTCAATAGAGTCGAAAGCCTTTTCATAGTCGACGAATGCCAGGTTTATAGGAATGTTATACTCTGTACATTTCTCTATCAAACTCCGAATTGTTTGCAGATGATCGATCGTACTGAACCCTTTCCTAAATCCCGCTTGTTCAACCGGTTGGTAAAAATCTAGTTTATTCGTTAGGCGGCTCGTCAAAACTTTAGACAGGAGTTTATACATATGGGACAGGAGACTAATGGGTCGAAGTTGGCGATGTTAGTATTATCCCCTTTTTAAAAAGAGAACCTCGGCATTTTGCCAGGATTCAGGGATTCTTTCCTTGTCGATGCATCTATTCAACAAGTCACAAAGTGTATTTTCCAGAGTAGTCCCTCCCATTTCCAGCATTTCAGCGGTGATGCAGTCTCCTCCGGGGGCTTTTTCGTTCTTCATCTGTTTTAACGCCTTTCGTATTTATGCCCTCGTTATTTCGGGAATTTCTTCTGAGCCAATATTTTGAATTTTATGTCTTTTCGTTTCAGGTTTTGGTATAGTCGAGCTATGCAGATCTTTGTAGAAGCTCTGAATTCTAATTCTTTGCTTATTCGTAACCAATTCTCCCATTTGATTTTTAATTTTGAACAATTTTTTCTTTCCTTTGGACATATGTGATTTGAGTACTTTCATATTAGAGTTATTTTCTATTACTCGGTGTACTAGCTGGCTGTTATGGTTCCTTATTTGTTGGAATCTCTGTTTGTTTTTCTTCTCTGATCGAGTAGCTCCAAAGTTTTAGGGCTGAACTTCGAATTTATCGACTTTGGTCTCGAGCAGATCTTCTTTGTTGCTACTTGGATACTATTACCAATTGTTGTCGATAGCTGGTTCAGGTTCATTTTCTCTAGGTTGCTTACCGGTTTCAATTTTGCTTCTAAGGCTGTTTGATATTCGGTCTCATTTGCCTTTAGGGTTTCCGCAGTTGGGTAAGTCTTCTTTTGGACAAGCTTTTGCCTCTCAAGTTTAGCGTTGATTACAATATCTGCTCGAACAAATCTGTGGCCACTTCCTGTATTGAAATTATTCAGCACGTCTACGTGCATGTCATCTGGACTTCTCCAGGTCCACTGTCTTTGGGAAGATTTCTTATAGAAGGTATTGAGGCAGTATAGACCTTGATGCTGGAGGTAATTAAGTAACATTTCACCTCTGATATTCCTGTAAACCAAAATGTCCTATATTTGGAGGATCATTCTCTGGCCTTGAGCCAATTTTGGCATTGAAGTCTCCTATGATTATGGAGAACTTAGCGTTACTCAATCTTTGAGCTGTTGTTTTGTCCTCATAGAATTGTTCAGCTTTATAGTCTTCCGAATACACTTGAATTATTTGTAGGGAGTATATTTTGTTGATTTTTAACATTATGTAAATCACTCTATTTGAAAAGGCTTCCATCTTGGTAACTAGGTGTTTTAGTTTTTTGTTAATTAGGATCGCTACGCCACTAAGATGAGAGTCCACATCGGCATTCCTCTGATACAGCAAATGTCCTGATTTAAGGGTAGTCTGGTTTCGCTTAGGCCAAGTATATCCCATTTTACATTTTCTAGGATCGGATGTTCTTTTTAAAATTTAAACGAGCTGTGTACCCTGCGTTCCACACAAGCAAAACATTTCCGTAATTTTTTTTTATGGCAGTGGCACACTAAATGGAGATCCTATGGCCATCGATGAGCGGTGTGTGTGCGAAGATGTTGATTGACAATGGTTCTTGAATAGTTCTAGGTTGTAATTAAGGGGAAAAATATGTCCTGGGAGTGAGTTCCACAATGATCCAGTGCGCAAGACAAAGGAGTCCTTGTAAAGCGGTGTCCTAGGTGTTTCCAGTTGTACAACGAACGGGTGCCGCGACTCTCTGGCAGGTGTTGCTGGGGGCAGGATCATGCGGGCCAAATCCTGGGGACATCTGCCATGAAAATATCTGTAAAACAGGGATATCTCAGCCACATGTCTGCGGTGTTTCAGACTATACAGAATCTTATCTCGGTCCAAATCCGGGTCGCCGACGAAACACACAGTTCTCTTCTGAATGGAATCCAGCAGATTTAGGGCGTGCTTAGGTGCGGCACCACAGATGTTGTGTTGTATGTGCATTCTAAGCACGTTCTTATTTACGCTTTGTAGAGCAAGAGCAGCTGCTGCAGTGTATACAGTTTTTTATTGCGAACTAGCGCACCAAGCTTCTGCGAGGCTGATTTTGCGATGTTAGCAACGTGGTCATGCCAGGACATATTGCTGCTGACGGAGACTCCCAGTAGTCCGATTGACGAGGCTGAAGGAATGGTCGATCCTGCCATAGTGATGTCAGGGCCGGCCGTATTGGCTTTCTTGGTAAACGTGGCTGCTGCATTGAACTCTACTAAATTCCTGTCGCCCCAGCCTCGAACTTTCTCCAGATCTTGATTAATTGTTGTAAACTGTTCCTGTCTGCGGTGATAAGTCCCAATCGCTGGCAAAGGTTTTTTTTATCTAAATTGGAAGATAAGTGTACTCATCTGCAAAACTGTAAACAGGATTATTGGTTTCGGTCAGCAGGTCATTAATATAGAAACAATCACCTAAGGTTTTGACCTGACAAATCCTATCCAATTTAAGTAAATGGTCTGGTCACAAAGATAATAGATACTTAATTAGTTTTCCTATTATTTCACCAAAGCGTGCTGCTAATTATTTTCTATACTGACCAGCTACAGTCAACTCGTTCTGTTTCGCCGAGGGCAACGACGTTAGCCGAGAACTCCAACTACTTTTGTGATTTTTCCCTATTCAACTACGTTGCACTGCGACACTCGTAGGCACGCTCTACACCATACCTCTAATCTTCAATATTAATGCATAGCAAGCGGTCTCAAAAACAATTTTTTTTAAATGACAGATCGATAACGTTATGGTTCAGAACAACCATCTTTACATAGTACTTTAGCGTTGGAGAAAGATTATACGCTTATTTTAATTTACTCGTGAATTTTAAATATTGTCAGTTTTGGCAGGGCCGAACATCAGGAGAGAGTTAAAGATTTATAAAAGTAAACGAAATATAGGATATCAGCAAAAATATGAAATAAGCAGAGCTCTCTACCTAGGGTTGTGTAACTAAACGCGGACCGAAGAATACTAACTTTTATTTTTACGTTAAGACCGACAATAGGTTTGCTTGGCGACGTACTCGCCGGTGTGTACTTTCCCAGCAAAAAAATAATGACCATCGAGCGTGGTTCTTGAAATATAACAGCTGGCTTGAATTGTAAAGAATCCCAGGAAGGAAACTTTAATAAAAATAAAAATAAAAAAGACCAAAAAGAATTGGGACCAATATTATGGTAAAAACCCACAGCTGGTTTATGGAGGCACTAGGTAGATAAGTCTAGGATAACAAAATATGGACAACTATCTTATAAAAGTAAATTCGAAATGCTTAAAAAAAAGCTCGATAAATAATACATATATATAAACTACACATTACGTGGGAGCATTTGCCAATGATAAGGCTAAGAAAGTCCAGCCTGGAAACGATCAGAAAATCTACCTACTCGGCCTCTCTGGGTGGTTCGTCGCTATTCAGAAGCAGGATTTACGTCAGCATAGTCGGCTGCAGGCACGTCTGTTGGCGGAGGAGCGGCTTGGGTGGCTGGAACAATGGTGTAGCTGTGTTGCAGGGTCTGCGATGAGGCGGCGACGTCTTCCATGTCTGCTGATAGCATAAATGCCGGTTTGAGACGTTCTATGCTGACTGTGACGTCACGGCCGTGCATGTGGATGATGAACGCCTTATCGGACCTTTTAAGGACCTTAAAGGGACCATCGTAGGTATGCTGCAGTTAGGCTTTGGAGGCATCGTGCCGTAGAAACACATAGTTTGAGGTAGCAAGATCCTTGTGCACGAAGATTTTCCTGCAACCATGTTGGGTGCCTGGTGTTGGTCGAAGTTCTTGCATGTGTTCTCGCAGTTTCTGAATAAATTCAGGTACGCTGCTATCTGCCTGCCGATTTGCGGAGAGAAATTCCCCGGGAAATCGGAAGGTCTGTCCATAGACCATATCTGCAATGCTGGACTGGAGGTCTTCTTTCCAAGCACAGCGAATGTCTAAGAGGACTGTCGGTAAGGTGTCGGTCCATCGCTGGCTGGGGTGGCACCTGATAGCGGCCTTGAGCTGACGATGGAATCGCTCTATCATGCCATTTGCTGCAGGGTGATATGCCGTGGTGCGCAGCTGAGTTGTACCTGTCAAGCGGTTCAGGTGCTTGAACAAGTGCGACTCAAATTGACGGCCTTGATCGGTTGTGACTCTTAGAGGCGTGCCAAACCGACATATCCAATTTTTGTAGAAGGCTTCGGCTACGGTTGCAGCTTCTTGGTCCTGCAGGGGAACAGCTTCAGGCCAACGAATAAAGCAGTGAATCATCGTGAGGCAGTAGCGGAACCCATTAACTGTTGGCATTATCACAATGTCCATGTGTATATGCTCGAACCTTGCTGAAGGTGGCATGAAAGGAACTATTGGTGTAACAGTGTGACGGCTTATCTTTGCTCGCTGACACTCCAGACAAGTTTTAGC
>MU185132.1:64502-107580 GCA_016904865.1 Pissodes strobi
TCTTGACAGTTGCATTGGTTCCGGGATGAGAAAGGCGGTGGACAGTGAAAGCTTTGGTAATAAACGGTCGAACTGCTGCAGAAGAAACATCGCATATTAATAAGGAATTGATTCCGGGAATCTGCATGCGCTTCAACTAGAGAGAAGAGTTGTCCTGCTGTCATTTCTGGAGTTCGATGTCGTTTTCCTGAGATGTAGCAAGGGCTTCAAAGTCTAAAATAAATTCTGGTTCCTCAATGCGCGATAAAGCATCTGCCACTACATTGTCTTGACCGGACACGTGTCGAATATCGGTGGAAAAGTGGCCAATAAAATCTAGATAGCGGAACTGTCGTGGTGAGCATTGGCTTGCTTTTTGACGAAATGCATATAGGCTTGTGGTTTGTAAAAATCCAAAATTGTCTTGCTTCTACCATATGACGAAAATAACGAATTGCGAGGTATATTGCCAAAAGTTCGCAATCGTAAGCACTATATTTTTGCTCGGCAGGGCTAAGTTTCTTCGAAAAAAAACTTAGGGGCTGACATGCACCTTCGCTTCACTGTTGTAGCGCGGCACCCACGGAGAATTCCGACGCGTCACAAAAAATGGCGAGAGTCGAATTTTGGATGAGCAAGCAAAGCAGCCTGTGCAAGGTTTTCTTTGGTGGCTTCAAAAACCGCGGATGCCACAGGTGTCCAATTAACGGATGTTTTACCCTTAACATTTTTTTTTTTAAAGTTCGTTTTACGGGGCTTGCGTTACGGCAGCTCTAGGTAAAAATCTGCGATAAAAGTTTATCATACCTAAAAACCGACGAAGCTTTTTTGCCATATCCGGACGCGGAAATGTCCGAATCGCGTGCACATTCTCGGGTAACGGGCGAGTACCTACTTCGGAGACTAGGTAGCCAAGAAAAACCACTTCAGCTTGACCGAACACGTACTTCGCGGGGTTAATTACGACTCCATATTTCATTAGTCGCTCGAAAAGAACCTTTAAATGACGTAAATGGTCTTCTGGTGATGTCAAGGCGATTAAGATGTCGTCGATATACGCGTAACAAAAATCTAGTCCGTGAAGCACCTCGCCGATATAACGTTGAAAAGTTTGTGCCGCGTTCCGAAGGCCAAAAGCCATAAATCGATATTCAAACAGCCCGAATGGAGTTATAATCGCGGTTTTCGGAATTTCTTCTGCGGCTACCGGGATTTGGTTATACGCGCGCACTAAATCCACGGTCGAAAATATTGTTTTCCCGCGAAGGTACTGGGAAAAGTTTTCAATGTGCTTAATAGGATAGCAATCAGGGATCGTTCTAGCGTTGAGTCCGCGGTAATCTCCACATGGTCTCCATTCATCCCCCTTTTTCGGCGCTAGGTGAAGAGGTACTGCCCAACAGCTTTCGGAGGGTCGTGCGATTCCTAATTTGAGCAGCGTATCAAATTCTTTCCTGGCAGCTTGGTATTTAACTGGAGCGAGTCGGCGCGGTTTGTGCGAAACTGGTGGTCCAGGGGTGGTCGCGATGTGGTGCTTCGTTGTGTGACGGATCTTGTTAGGAGTTCCTTCTGGGCGAGTAATGTCTGGAAACTGCTTTAACAAGTCGTGAAATTGAGACGAGCCCATAACCGTTTTAATGGAAGGTATACTACACTCCGTCACCTCTCCTGGAAAAGTAAGCGTAGTGGTAGAATCGACTAGGCGTCCATTAAGTAGATCCGGAAGTAATCCATAATATGCCAGAAAATCTGCTCCAAGAATGGGTTTAGAAATGTCGGCAACTGCAAACCTCCAAGTGAAAGCCCTGCGTAGGCCGAGATCGAGTGTGAAAGTACAGGTACCATAAGTCGTTATGTTAGTTCCATTAACAGCGGAAAGTACATAGGGTGACTTTTCACGCGGTTCTCGAACTGGGTGATGAGGGTAAACACAGAGATCTGCTCCTGTATCCACTAAAAACTGGACATTGGTTGACTTGTCTCGAACGAATAAACGGCGGCATTTAAGTAGGCAATGGTCGCTACCCGCAGTTAACGATTGGCAGCTTCGTTTTCCGACTCCCACTCACAAGGCTGATTGCAACTTTTAGCAGCTTGACCAAGTTTATAATGGTACCAACACATACGGGATTGAGAGCGGAAGGAGTGTACTGGGGTATATGGACGCAGAGGACGGGAACCGGAACGCGATCGGTATCGCTCAATGTTCGTTAATCGTGTCTCGATCGAATCAAGGCCCACTATCACTCGTTCCAAGTTTATAGCGAGCCTCTGGATGTCGCTGGAATGGCTGATGGTCGGAGCACCTGTGGTGGCGATCGATGGACGTAACGATAAAATATCGTAGATGCGATCGGCGGATTCTGCTGCTTCGGCCAAAGTGTTACTTGTAGAAATAGCAACAGTGGTTTGAATGTCAGTAGGAAGGCGACTCTGCCAAATGGTTCGTACCAGTGAATCTGGAATTGCTGTGCCTGCTAAGCTTTGAAGTTGTCGAAGGAACTGTGATGGTTTGTCGTCGTTTTTGTTTTGTTCTTGCTAGAGAAGCTGCTTTGTTTTCTCCTCCTGTGACGTACTTAACCGATTGATCAAGCCTACTTTCAGTCGATTGTACGAGTTTGCATCAACTGGTTGCACAATAATGTTTCTCACTTCACTACTAAATCGGCGGGGTAGTGCTTAGATACCGTTTTGCATGGTCGTTGATGGATTCAGAGGTGAATTATAATTCCACCATGGTAAACCAAATTTCCGGGTGTGACGGGTTGAATTCCGGGAGCGGAGTGGGGACAGAAATCATTCTTGGCCGGAATTCATCCACGTTATTAGGCATTATCGTAAAACTCGCGTAACTGCCACAAAAATACACAAATAACTCACGAGATCACGTCACCGTCGGGGTCACTACTTAAGCGTTGGAGATAGATTATACGCTTATTTTAATTTACTCGTGAATTTGAAATACTTTCAGTTTTGGCAGGGCCGAACATCAGGAGAGAGTTAAAGATTTATTCTTACAAAAGTAAACGAAATATAGGATATCAGCAAAAATATGAAATAAGCAGAGCTCTCTACCTAGGGTTGTGTAACTAAACGCGGACCGAAGAATACTAACTTTTATTTTTACGTTAAGACCGAAAATAGGCTTGCTTGGCGACGTACTCGCCGGTGTGTACTTTTCCAGCAAAAAAATAATGACCATCGAGCGTGGTTCTTGAAATATAACAGCTGGCTTGAATTGTAAAGAATCCCAGGAAGGAAACTTTAATAAAAATATAAATAAAAAAGACCAAAAAGAATTGGGCCCAATATTATGGTAAAAACCCACAGCTGGTTTATGGGGGCACTAGGTAGATAGCTCTGCGATAACAAAATATTGTCAACTATCTTATAAAAGTAAATTCGAAATGCTTAAATAAAAGCTCTATAAATAATACGAATATATAAACTACACATTACGTGGGAGCATTCGCCCAGAGTACTAATAGAATGCGACTTACTACGCCGGCAGGCGCAATGCAAAATATCAACTCAAGATACAACATGTCTACGAAATAAGACTAATTTTATGTTACATTAAAGAAACTCCAAGGAAATGGAAGTACTATGGAATTTAATGGTGATATATAAGTAATAAAGGCGCAGTGTTGATGAAGGGCGAGGTTTTGAGAAGGTACAGAGTACAATGTAATATTTTGTATCATTTTAAACATGTTTATTGTTGAAATCAACAACTATATTAGGAATAGAAACATAGTTGAGAACAAAAAGTTGTTAGCAGGTGGTGTTCCATTAGCAGGAGTTTTGTGAATGTAGTTGCCGAATGAAAGAACATGAAATAGGGATATTTCTGCGATATCCAAATATCGAAACTATCAGCTTTAGCACTATGTTGACTTAGTATTTAAACTCATTAATTTTAACACAAAATTTAGGAACCAAAATGACCATCCAGGTACTTAGCCCAAATTCTCATTTTTGGTTAAAAGTCACTTTGTACTGGTAACCACGATCTAAATCGGTTTCTTGTTGTAGAAGATTATAAGCCAAAAATAAGATTTACTTTTTGAAAATATGATATTTTCAATCGATAAATAGGAAACGAAAACCAAAGTTACTCTATACATGGGAAACATGAAAATATTCGTTCATCGATACTCCTTCTAGATACAGTAAGTTCAAATATTCAAAATTGATTGTATCATGATGTTTTACTGGTTAGTGTCAAATAAATCACGGTGTTAATATCCTGAATTCCGGCATATTTCGTAATTCAAATATATCTTCTACTCGCTATTAAAATAAATGTCACAATAGATGATGATTTAAGATGTACGTAACCAGAGTTATTACACGGTTATAAATGTTATGCACACTATAACTTTGCAACTTCTCTCGTCATAATTATACTATCCGTTGCTATTTTATTATATCTCAGTTTCTAATTTGCATTTACACGATTTATTGTGTTGGCGTCAGCTTACGATATTCCATTGCGCCCAATATTAAAAAATTAGAAATATTTGACTTAATCTTAGTGATATTTGAATGGAGTCTCTCGAAACACAATTTCAATTTAAAGCTTAATAATACGAAACAAACAATCCTAATGTTTTATTTATTTGAAGGGACTGCTTCCCGGAGAATAAAAATTATTCAAATCAAATTTTCGTCCAACGAATAAAGCAAAATAGGGTATAATATTAATGAATTATTTGCACAGGCCCTGGGGGATTTGAATTTATATTTCGGATATATTTTTCGAAAACACGTAATCGTAAAAAACTAATCAAACTTCAACCACTTTACAATTCCAATTTTTTATTCGAATCTGTCTCAAGAAAAAAGTTTTCTTATTATATAGAGATGTAGGATATCGTAAATAAGAACGGGATAAATCGCAAGGGAAACGATATTCAAATAAACTACAGTTGTTTAAATACAGGTAATATATGTCATTCATATTTCATTTGTCTTTATTTAAAAAAAAAATGAAGAGAGAATATGCGTATAAGTAATTTTCAGTTTTGCCATATATTTTAATATGGCAAGTGGATCTTTTAGATTGTTTGATTTCAGAAATAATATTAAAAGTGACTACATACACTGGCAATGAAGAATGTATAAACCATGTCAGTAACAATTCCCCAATCCAACCTCAAACATAGTAAAGAAGGCCTGCAGAATATGGCCGAGGAGAATAAACAAATAGAACAAAGGTGTATAAGGAGAAATTGAAAACATATACACAAAAGGAATTATAAAGTAAATTTAAATTACTTTAAGACATTGTAAAATGCGATTGTCTTTTCAAAATGGGGTCTTTTTAAACGTAGGCTTCTAGGAAAACTTTGGGGTCCAACGCTATGAGGGAGGGAGCATGCGAAAACTACTAAAATATACACACAGCTAAATTATCAACCTATCCTAAGTTTTAATTTGAACTCGAAAAATATTCTGTAAACATACAAGGCAAACTTATAAATCATTCAAGCGATACTGAGCATTAACTTGCAATGATTAGCAAAATTTGAAACATAAATTCTCGAACGGACCTTCAGTTCGGCAGACTTTATCCAATACCAAATCAGTTTTTCCAGTAGCGATATGCCTACATACATATGCGGTTCCCTCTGAATGTCCTAAATATGTAAACCAAACTTTAGCTGGCGCTTAAATTCGATTCTGCAGAAGACAACTCAGATCCCGCAAACTTGCCCCAGCACCTCCAAGTAGCGAAGTCCAACCTAAACCTGTCGAAGTTACGTAGTTATTCCGCAAACGCCATATCCGCAACATGGACTATAATAAAATCATTTTTGCCCAATCCTCTTTCAACACCCAGATTCACAAATTTTCATAATATAGAGGAATGTATAAATCATAGCTGATCATTGACCATCCCCCTCGCATCTAGTAAGGAGATTCAACATCCATATTCACATATTTTCATAATATGGAGGGATGTATAAATCAAAACTGGTCATTGACCATCCCCCAACTCAATCTCAAATATAGTAAAGAAGCCCTGCAGAATATGGCCAAGGAGATTAAACAAATAAAGCAAAGCTGTATATGGAGAAATTGAAAATATATACTGAGTGGTTTATAGTTAATTTAAAATTGTAAAATAAGAATGTGTTTTCGAAAGGAGATCTTTTTAAGCGTAGGGTTCATGGAAACTTTTGGTGTTCAACGCGATCAGGCATGTGAAAACTACTAAAATATATAAATAGCTAAACTATCATCCTATCTAAAGTTTTAATTTACAACTTAAAAGAACCAGTTGCTGCAGCAACAGTACAACTTTGTAAAAAAAGTATTGCCAATAAAGAAGCACACAATAAAATCATTTTTGCCCAACCCTTTCTAAACACACAGACTTGCAAATTTACATAATATGGAGGAATGTATAAATCATGACTGGTCATTGACAATACCCATCTCAACCTCAAACTTAGTAAAGAAGCCTTGCATAATATGGTCGAGGATAATAAACAAATCAAGCAAAGATGTATAAGGAGAAATTGAAAATATATACAAAAAGGAATTATGAAGTTAATTTAAATTATTTTAAGACATTGTATAATGCGATTTAAATTATTTTAGCATTTCGAAATGAGATCTTTTTAAACGTAGGGTTCAAGGAAAACTTCGGGGTCCAACGCTATCAGGGAGGGGGCATGTTAAAACTACTAAAATGTATAAACAGCTATCAAGCTATCCAAAGTTTTAATTTGAACTTGAAAAATGTTCTGTAAACTTACAAGGCAAGCTTGTAAACCATTCAAGCGATACTGAGGACTAACTTGCAATGATGAGCAAAATTTGAAATATAAATTCTGGCGCGGACCTACAGTCCTGCAGACATTATCACATAGCAAATCCGTTCATCCAGTGACCATATATACCATACATACATATGCGGTTCTCTCTAAATGTCCTAAATCTGCAATCCAAATGTTAACTGGCGCTTAAATTAGATACTGGAAATGACAACTCTGGTTAAGTTCCCCAAACTTAAACTTCTGCTCCATCACTACCAAATAGTAAAGTAGAATCTAAAATAAATCTGTCGAAATTCTAAGTTAATATAAACAGTAACAAAATGGTCGTTCCAGCGTAAAGCTGACAGCAACCCAATTACAGTAACAAATCACTTAACCATTTTTGCACAACCACCTTTCAGCGCTCAGATATATAAGTTTTCATAATATTGTCACGAGTAGCTTAGGGGTAGCGCGTTTATTTAAAGAATAACTTCTCAGAGAAGAGCTTCGTCGCGATTAGTACTATGACGGGTCTCAATGCTTCCTTTAATCTACCACTGGATGTTCTACTCGTGAGGACACGCCTTGTTTAGCGTACCGGGGGGTAACTGAGGTAGACCGGGATCGCGTTACGTGGGGTAAGAAGAGATGATAAAGTAAGCACGTTTAGTTTATAACAATAACAATGTATTAACGATAAAACTTTAACAATAATTATTGGTCAGAAAAAATGAGATTCTATTATACCCGATTACTACGGTGCGCATGTTTTCTCGATTTGAGGTACTGTTTATAGGTCTTTGTTTACTCTCTTAAAATTTATAGTTTTTCTTAAGAGTTCGGTTTTATTTAAGAGCACTAAGAGATTACACTAAACTTTTTAACTGACTATTTAGACACGTGTCTTTCTCAACACTCTGACAAACTTCTTGTCAAGACTTTACTATGGAGGTTGTGCAACCCCTGGTCCTAGCAGTCGTCAAGTGACTAACCGGTGCTAGGTTTGGTAGGAAAGAAATGCAACCTAAAGCAGTCGTATGGCTAACTTTAGGAGCGGATAGAACCCAGAAGGCAGTCGTCAAGTGACTAACCTTGGGAGCCGGAGGTGAGACCAAAGTCTGCCGAACTGAGGGTTCGGTAGCGTATTTATATAAAACAAAGTGATGATCATTGCATGCATAAGGTTCAAAGTCGCTCCCGTTGATTGCTCGCGTTGTTTATAGTTTGCCTTTAATGCTTATATAACAATCTCCAAGTTCAAGTTCAAACTTGCGACAGGGTGATATTTGTTTAGTAGCTTATGCATTTTAGTAGATTGCAATATGAAGGAATGGATAAATCATAACTGGTCACTGACCATTCCCCATCTGAACCTCGCATCTAGCAAAAAGACCCTGCAGAATATGACCCAGAAGATTAAATATATAAAACAAAGCTGAATATCAAGAAATTAAAAGTATAATATACATAAAACAATTAGGAAGTTAATTTAAATTATTTAAAGACATTGTAAAAGAGAACGACAACATGGTCGACACGGCAAGGTCGCAAGAACCATGCGAGGCAAAACTCGTGTGTAAATACTGTAAGAAGGAAGTGGTAAATTATTTAAAGTGCAATAAATGTGAAGGGTACTACCACCCAAGCTGTCTTCGAGTCATCGAGGCTGAAAAATGCACTCTGCATACATGAAACCCAAGTTACTGCATCAACGTCAAGTGAGGTTATAAATTAGATGGATGAAAATATGAGCCGATTGGAGGTAGAGAATAAATTATTGCTAAAAATTATAAAAGAAATGGAAAGTAAGTACGAAATTTTACTAGAAAATAATAACCTACTGAAGGAAAAAATTGATTTTCTAAATAAAAAGATTAATCCGCCGCATTTGGCAACAGCGGCGATATCATACTCAACCAGTGTTACCAACAGCATAAATGAAAAAGCTGAAAATCATCCGACGAATTCATATACCAGTGTCGTCAACAGCCCTAGCCCAGCAAGCAACAATGTTGGTGCAACTGATGTACACAAACAGCATAACGTAACAAAACATATGGAAATCATTTCAAAGGTTCCAAACAGGGAAAACAAATCCAAACATATAACACAAAGGGATGTTAATTTCGCGATTGTCGAAGCTCAAACAAGGCAAAAGTTCAATGATATTCACAGCCTAGACCAAATAGATTGCAGTTCGGAGAACAAGAATAATGAATGGCAGCAAGTCCCGCTCCGTCAAAGAAGACGTCGCTTTGTTGTAGGTGGAAAAGCCGATTCAATGAACCATATACAAACGGTGCCCAGAAGAATCCCACTGCATGTTACCAGACTTAAACCCACTGTCAATCCTGAAGAACTAGAGCTCTTACTTAAAAGCAGCTTTCCAGAAGTTAAATGCGAGCAACATGTATCTAAGCGACCAGAAATATATGGTTCAATGAAAGTCACACTTAACCACTCAAATCTGAAGAATGCCTGGAAAAAGGAAGTGTGGCCAGCAGGAGCATTAGTGTCCTTTTTTTTAGCGAAGAAGAAAACGGTCTCAATTGCTCCAGAAGAGCAAATACAAACCAAGTGAATAACAAAGGCGAAAAAAGTTTTAGCATATTCTAACAAAATGTGAGAGGCTTAAGGACAAAGACAAGTGAAGTGTATCTCAATATCCTTAACGCAGATTGGGACGTAATATGTCTTACTGAATCTTGGTTGAATGACTCCTTCAGTGATGGTGAAATTTGTGATAATAGGTACGTTGTGTTTAGAAACGATAAGAACTATAAAGACACCAATGTCACCAGGGGTGGAGGAGTGGTTTGTTGGATTAAAAATGGACTTAAACCGGTTTTAGTAAGCCAAAGCACACCAACAGATTTTCAATGGCTGTGTGTAAATTTTTCAGTGTCTAGTATAGATATTTTGGTATGTGTAATTTATATTCAGTGTTCATCAAATGTTAATGTTTATAAAGAATTCGTTGATTCCTTGATTTTGCAGGACTTACACAGATATGAAAATATAATATTTATTGGAGACTTTAATATACCAGAAATAAAAAATAATAAATTTGATCTATCGAAGGGCACCACAAGGGCTCAACTCATAGATAGTCTTACTCATGAATATGATCTCTACTCCTTAAACAACAGTCCAAACAGATTTGGAAATACCCTCGACCTCATTTTAACTACCATTACGGAGGCTCAAGTATCTATGTGTGCAGATGGCGGCGTGGTGAACATAGATGACTATCACCCGCCACTACAAATCTCCTTTAAAATCCTATGTTCCCAAGGACCAAAAAAGTTGGGCCGCCCTGATGCTTGTGGGTATGACTTCAGGAATGGCGATTTTGATTTGTTATACTCACTGCTCCGGGAGCAGGACTGGTCGATGTTGTCTGAATACGAGAATGTAGATCAGTCCGTCAGTTGCTTCTATCGGGTATTGGGGGATATATTTGGGAAATGTGTGCCGAGGAGGAGGATCAGTGCAACAAATGCAGGTTTTCCTTTTTGGTACACCAAAACCCTTATTCATAAATTAAGGGAAAAAAATCACTATCATAGAATGTTAAAAAAGAGTAGTAAACATAAGGAGCACTATGAACAAAGGTATTCTCGGCTAAGAGCTGAAACAAAGAAACTTATTAATGAGTATTATAACAACTATATCAGGAATACTGAACATAATATTTACCAGTACCCAAGCATGTTTTGGAACTACGTCAAAAATAGGCGCAGAAATAGTAAACTATGTTACAATTATACTTATCGCGAAGAGAATTTTAGTGAAAGTGCGAACGCCTTTGCTAGGTTTTTTCAGTCTATGTATGTTGACTCAAACTTAGATCCGACTGATAATGGTGAGATTTTAGAAAATCTCAACTTAGATATATTCACCCTCAGTACCGTAAGTGAGGAAGATGTGCATCATGCAATTAAAAGCTTAAAACACAAAACCGCCACAGGGGTTGATGAGATACCCACTTACTTCTTTAAAGCATATAGGGATCTTTTAGTAAAACCATTGCAAGCACTGATCAATAAGTCATTGTCAAAAAACAGTTTTCCGGATCAATTAAAAATAGAAAGGGTGACACCAATTCACAAAAGTGGAAATACGAATCATATTATTAATTATCGACCTATTATAGTTCTTCCAGCTCTATCAAAGATCTTTGAAAAGTTAATCCATGCAAAAATAAGTGAACATGTTAAACCTATAATAATTCCACAACAACATGGCTTTTAAACAGGAAAGTCCACACAAACAAATCTTGTTGAGTTCGTAGAGTATATTGCAAATCAAGTCGCAAATGGCTTTCAGGTTGATGTTCTCTATACTGACCTGGCGAAGGCGTTCGACAGAGTCAGTCACATAGTCCTTGTTACCAGATTAAGGAGCGTAGGTTTTGGTTCTGGTGCTGTAGAATACCTGAGTTCCTATCTAAATAATAGGCCTCAAGCAGTCCGTTTTAATAATACTTCCTCTACAACTTATATGGCTACTTCTGGGGTCCCACAGGGTTTGATACTGGGACCCCTCTTGTTCCTTTTATTTATGAATAATATTCCTGAGACTATAAAACACTCAAAGTTCCTACTGTACGCAGATGATTTAAAAATCTATCGTATTGTAGAGAATCAGACTGATTGTGACATGTTACAAAAAGATCTAGATGCGCTTGTAATTTATTGTAAGGGGAGCCTAATCCAGCTTAATGTTGATAAATGTAAGAGTCTTAGTTTTTATCGTGCAAAAAACCCAATCATAAATGTTTATAAAATCAGTGACAGTAATCTCAAGAGAGCTCAAGAAGTGCTTGATTTAGGAGTAGTCTTCCCATGGAATCTGACTTTCAGTTGTCATATAGACAAATTGTATGCGGATTGTATGAGAAAGCTCGGATTTGTGCTACGAGCCTGTAAAGATTTTAGGAATGTCAACGTAATTATCACATTATTTAACACATTGGTCAGAAGCAAGCTGGATTATGCCTTCGTTATCTGGAACCCCAAAACAAACTGTCACATCGAACAGCTAGAAAAAATACAAAAAAAGTTCTTAAGATTCTTGTACTATAAAAAACATGGAATTTATCCCAGTTACCCAGTTCTTATATCATATGCTGCACAACTTGAGGAATTTAATATTGATAGGTTAACGAAACGAAGAATATGTTTGGATTTGGTATTTGTTTATAACATCATACATAACAAACTAGATACAACAGAACTAGTCCAATATATGAATTAGGAAGTACTCGATCTTAGATTGAGACGTAGAAATGTTATATTTAAAATAACTAATACATTGTCTCCACTAAATAGATGTCTCAAACATATAAATGATCTTGTTGAAACTAATGTTGATTTAGATTTGTACTCCTGCACAAAGAATCAGCTGGTTCAGCGTTTCTTATCGACGTATTGACAGTCTGGTAGTAATATATTTTAGTATTGTCGTTCCAAACATGTTAAAGTATTGTTGTTGTTAATTAAGTAACTGTAGCCTTTTACTGTACATTTTGTATATAAGTGGATTTTTATCTGTAACTTGTGCAGTCTAAATAAAGTTCTTTATTATTATTATTATTATTATTATTATTATTATTATTATTATTATTAAAACGCGATTGTGTTTTCGAAATGAGGTATTATTAAACGTAGGGTTCTAGGAAAACGTTGGGATTCAACGATATCAGTTCAGTAGCAAGAACATGTGAAAACTACTAAAATTATATTGCATCATGTAATATAAGCAGTCGATGTTATAATAAATAAAATTATGAACAATCCTTTTAGATAATCCAGACAAGGCCAAACATTCAAATAAATCAGGCATCAGCAGTCGCTAATAAAATAATAGAAATAAATCGGCAATGGAATGCAAGCATTAGTTACGTTACAATTATTTTGATAATATCAATAACATAACAATGATTCGCTTTTTGATGTCAGGTACACAGTGTACCAACTGAGATATAAAATAATATTTTTCGAATTAACCATATAATTATCTGATATAAACTATAGGTTGCAATCTTAATTGGTAAATCATAAGAAAATTAGTATATTTTTTTTTCACTAATAAAGCATTTGAGGATAAAATATGGGAAATTCGTAGTAACCGATATGATAAGCACTAGATTAAGTCATTGGTGTCAATATTGTTTACTAATGTCCTGTTTATATTTTTTTGCATGTACTTGGAGCACTATTCAATATAGACCCACAGTTCAGTCAGATGGAGCCCTTATATGGACGACAGCCAAATGGAGATCCACGACAAGGCTTTGGAATTCAGTACGGACCTTCATCCATGGATAACCATTGGCTGGATTCCAGAACCGAACTAAACTATAAGCCAGAACCAAAATTGAAAAGTGCTCAAATATAACTTAGATTTAATGATGTGGGGAACGATATGACTATTCAAATATTGAAGACCACTCGCCAATATTTTAGGAGTTTCCACTCTTTTAAACATACTCATTAAGGAGTTTTAAATCGATAACAGAGTTTTTTAATTATTTCTTTGGCAGTCGCTAACCAATCTTTATTTATAACAGTGATTCTTTTCTTTTTGAACTTTTTAAACGTAAAGGACTTAGTAACAACTATTGATTTTTTTTAAACCATACTTACCGACTTTTCCGGAGACGTCCTGAACTGACGATAGATATGAAAAAAGAAGATAATAATGCTACTAATCTATAAGAAATATGTTTTGTAGAAGATAAGAACCAGTTAAAGAAGAAAAAAATCATAAACTGTTTTTGCATTGGGGACCAATGCAAGACGGAGAGGGGCATGTGTAAACTAGAAATCATATTCACTAAAAAAGAACACTCAACACAAATTATTATGATTATTATCTAAACATGTTTTAAAAACAATCAATAAACATTCAACAAATTTTAGTATAAAAGGTCGAGCGTACCGAATAAACGACAACTTGGTTCAGTTCGTGGATCCTTTAGGGAGCGTTCTGATAGCAAGTTTACCCCCACTGTTCATCTAGAGCTATTTTGCACCTATACGGGAAAAGCTCTTGGGTGTCTAACCTGAGTTATTTTGTACCGTAACGGAAAAGACTCTGGGGGGTTAAACTCTCTTTCGCATTTAATTCCTTTACGGAGAATGCACAAATAAACTTCTCTTAGAACACGTCAGTTAAAAGAGTAATAAAAATAAGTTAATTAAAGCCAGATATATAAAGTAACCCCAGCAACTCTCATAGCATCAACATACTTTAAGTAATAAGTATTTCAAGGAAGTCTCAATTTGTCTCATGAAACTGAATGGGTCGCGTCCGATAAGTCTTCAACGAATAGTCATGCGCTCCACGCTCATTTGCTGAAATAGATTTAAACATAGTTAGCAACACAAACCTTCATGTATACTAAACCTGGGAAATAATACACATATCTTTAGTACGAAGCGAGTTTTTGTCCACCGTCATCATCATCATCTGCGCTAGGTACCCTGCAAGAGCAAAGAGGATCACGCCAAGCCATAACTTCTGCCACACGTGGTGGTTAGCGCCCAAATCGTCGTCAACCCATATTCCGAGGGAAACTCAATTGCCTCTTTGACAATATAAACATCTAAATTATCACCTTACTCCAAGTTTCAACTTAAACTTAAAAATGTTCTGTAAACACACAAGGCAAACCTGCAAACAATACAAGCGATAATGAGCTTTAATGTGCAATGATCAACAATTTTTTTAATATCCGGCAACATTGTCTCACAATAAATCTATTCATCCGGTTATGATATGCCTACATATAGGTGCCGTTCCCTCTGAATTTGTGACCCGAACTTTAATTAACGGTTATGTCTGGTTCTGGAGCAGGAATTTCTAGTTAAGTTTCCCAAACCTATATTTATATACAAGGAAACTTGCAAGGGCCCTCTTGGGTGTTCCTTTTCAAGTAGAAAGGTAGTAATTCCGCGAAATGTCCCGGGTGAAACCGAGTGCATGCTATTGGCACTAACAAACGTCCTACCCGCAGCATGGACTACAACAAAATAATTTCTGCTTAACCCTCTTTCGATTTCAACACCCAAATTTACATATTTTATCAATATTGGGGGCTATATAAATCATACCCCATATCTAATAAAGAAACCCTAATGAATATCACCCAGGAGATTAAACAAATAGAGCAAAGCTTTATATGGAGAAATAGATAAAGTTAACTTAAATTATCTTAAGACATTATAAGAGACAATTTGCGTAATTGAAATTAGGTCTTTTTAAATGCAAGGGCCTAGAAAAACTTTGGGGTCCAACGCTATGAGGGAGGGGGCATGTGTAAACTACTAAAATGTATAAACAATAAAATTATCACTTTATTCCAAATTTAAACTTGAACTTGAAAATATATTTGGTGCAATTGTATGCAATTATATTGCTGCAGAATTAGACTAGTAGAGTTGTGAAAGTGAGAAGTGCCCATTAAGCCGCATCAGAATATAACATATAATTGTTGACGTGACACAGGCATTTGATAGATTACAGCTAAACAATTTCATATTCAAAACATTACAACTAACAATATATGTGCAACGTCAAATAAAATTTAGCCAGTTTTATAGGGAACGTTGTCTAAGTGTTAAAGCGAGGAGGCAACACATTTTCACGCGCTGAACGGAATGTGAGCATAAATCTCATTACGGAAACTTAGCTCTATAGAAAGGAATGATTAATATAGAAATAGTCCGAAAAAGGGAGCTAAAGTCTCTATATAACCAGCTGAATGGGGATGTTTTAGTAGCATAATGTACCGCGATAACACCTTCATTGTTAAGTAAAATATTAGGGCTTTTCAATCTAAATGGGAGGAAAGAGCATGCAGAAATAAACATGAAAAGCAAACCTAACTATGTGCTATTTGTGGAATCATGTTTTGGTAGATAAAATATAATTTGTCTTTTTATTGAGCCCATCTATATTAGTTAATATAACCCACCTGCATAGTTGACACATCATCATGAGCTTTGTCTTCCTTCTGAAAAATCTGGGGCGTTATTCAACTCTCAAACTAGGAGACAGACAAGTTGAGTTAAGCACTGAAAAATGGGTGCCCATAGTTTTGGATGATTATCACATCAGATCAGCAATATGAGAAGAAAATGTAGAGTTTGTATATATGGGCTACATGAAAGGTATCAGATGTCAAGAGGCTGAAGATCTGAACAGACTTGGGGATGGTATTGACCTTATTAAAAATGCGCACCATGAAATAGTGAGAGAAACCGAAGAATTTCTGCAAACTTGAAAAAAATATACAATTAGCCATTTCAACGACAACAGACCAGAGAACCCCACAACAGAAATTTCTGCTAGGTCAGGACCAAGCATATTAAAAAGTGAAATCAGGCATGCTATTAATTTAATGAAACGATCGTAAGACGCTTCAATAACATCTATAACACTGGACATTTTCCTGAGGATTGGGTCCGCTCCACGTTCGTCACAATACCAAAATCCAACAGCGTAACCTTGTAAAGATTATCGTCTCATCAGTTTAATGAGCCACTTTCTAAAACTTTCCCGCCGGGCTTTACACACAAGTTTCGGACATGTCGAGAAATAGAGTGGAGAACCCGGGCAAATAGGAGGAGTAGAAGCAGACCGCAAACACGATGGACGGACGATATAAAAAGAATAGCTCGTTATGATTGGTTGCAAAAGACCAACGACAAAGAACGTAGGAGCACGTTAAGGGAGGTGGGTGGGTGAGGGGGTGGAATGAGCTACTGATGAAGCATAGTCAGTAAAATTGGATTTAGGAGTGGATTCGGAACTAGAGAAAGCCAACTGCCAAGATCAGAGAAAGGATGTCTATATGTGCTTTATTGACTACGAGAAGGTATTGGACAACGTTAAGCACAATCTTCTGATAACATATGTTAGAGATTTGGGACTGGGTGAAAAGGATATAAGACCGATTGGTAATCTGTATTGGTGCCAAAAAGTAGAAATTCGAATAAGCAACACTGGAACAACTGAAGATTTTGAATTTAAGAAGGCGGTTCACCCAAGATGTATCCTGTCTCCAATGTTATTCGATTTATACGTGGAGATACAGATGGCCCCTTTGGCATTAAGGTTAACGGAATCCCTATTAACAATATCGGATGTGCGGACTATACTGTAATAATAGCAGAAAGCGCACAAGATCTCCAAAGTCTACTAAATCGAGTTAACGAAGAAAGCCAAAGACTAGGCTTGAGACTTAACATCAGCAAACCCACGTTTAAGATTATTAGTAGAAACGATATTCCACACACTCGAATACATATTAATGAAGAGAATATCGAACAGGCCACACAAACACTTCAGATGCATGGGATCCGGATCAAGAGTGCAGGATTTTGCAGGCAAGAATAACCATTCTAAGACTACGAAAATTCCTTACAGACAGTAACTTGACTTTGGCTTCAGATATAGGATGGTAAAATGCTGTTTTGTTTGGTCCATTCTCCTATACGGTGTTGAAGCATGGACGCTGAAAGTAACAATTATCAAAAAAATTGAAGCCTTTGAAATGTGGATCCTAAGGCGAATACTGAGAGTGTCTTAGATCGACAACGTGAGAAAGGAGGACATTATCCGAAGAGCTGGTCTAGCGGATCGAAAACTTTTCGAAAATATCAAGAAACGAAGAATAGGTTATCTCGGGCACATATACTGCGCGGAGAGCGCTACCACTTTCAGCTCCTAATTCTCCAGGTTAAGATTGAGGCGGGGAAAAGAAGAATAGGCAGAAAACGGTTACCATGGCTTAGAAATATCTGTCAATTAACTGGGCTAAAGGAATTCCAAACATTGCAGAATGCTGCAATTAATAGAAACGTATGATAGGAATGGGAAAGGATGAACGCCTACGCAGGAATCTGCAAGGCACTAGAAGAAAAAGGAGGCATTTCTTGATAGAATTTTTAAGGCGACTCTACACACATTATTTTTTATCGATTTTTCTTCTGAGAGCCTGACTGGATGATTTTATATATTCATATATATTCTACTAATAGATATTGTAACGTTATAATTGTATCTGAATATTATATAGCGATTTTCTTTGTATATCCGTTAAATTGTAGTATCGATAATCACAGCATTACTACTACGAGTGGATTTTAGTACTCCGACCCGTTTAACATCCAGCGCCTTCCGAAGATGCGCATGAAAATAGGATATATCCAAGGAAGTTAAAATTGGCGGGTCTTCTCGTTTGGACTTCCGTCCACGAAGGTGCCTTATGGCAATTAAGTTTTCAACTGCTGTTGATGATTGCCAGATAGCATTTTTCATTAATATTACAAAGCGTAGTAACGCTTATCTTTTGTTAGAATATGCTGTTGTGAAACATCGTGTGAAAAGCGGTATGTTAATCCTATTATTTTAAAAGGTAGGTTCGACCCATGTGCTTTTTAATAGATGGCTAAAAATCGTTTGCCGTTCCACTAGAAACTGATGCCCCTGGAATTCTGGGGTATTCCAGGAGCCTGCCGTCTTATCCGAAGTGGACCAGGCCGAAAATTTTGTGGGGAAACTGATCTTCCCAGCTGAGCAGTCCAACTAGCTCGTCCACCTACACTGGAGTCCAGTTCAGTAGCTTTTCACATATGGAAGATATCGGCGAGTCCTGGTAGGATCTATTTAAATTATTAAATGTGAGCCCTATTTGTATATAGTTTAGTTATTGCTCTATCGTCCCAATACCTTAATTTTTCCTACTGAGAACTTTAAAGACAATTATCGAGAAGTATATTCTGAAATGTTACTTCAAGAGAAACTGAGGTTTAGATATCTAGCCTTATCTAGTGTTCTTTTTGTAAAACACTCTAATACCCTGCCAACCTTTTATCGCTTTCATTCTCGTTAATACCTAAAAATATGCGTTAAAATCAGCTTGTCAAACCCATGGCAGAAAAATTAAAATTAATTAAAACTATTTAAACCTTATTATTGAATGTTTCGCATTGATATTGGTAGAACTGAGCTCTCCTTACTTGGTGCGGCTATATTTCTAGTTATTTTATTCAGTAAATCCCTTTTAGTGTAACACTTTGATGACATTTTAGAAGTCTTCTATATTCCAGCTGCCAAGGGAATAAGGTAAGCGTAGTTTAGTGGATATTTATTCCCTGATTTTAAAATATAAATTGTTACATATTTAAGCAATAGTAACTGGGTAATATTAAAATATTCTTTTGAGGATAACTCCTCTCGTTAAATAGTATCGAGGTAATTTATTGAGATTTTTATACAGTAATTAATAATTCTAAGTTATTGAGTGCTACTTTTTGATTTGAAGTTTAATCGCAGTAAGTACCAGGCCTAAATCGTATAATTGTTACTTGACTATCGTAATTTCTAGTATTAGAGTGTCAAGATGAAACTTAATTACCAAAGCAATTAATATAATTGTAATTTGAACATTAATTACTATATGTGGCATAAATAGGTCAGCTCAAGTGACATTCCATAATTTTTTTAGCATAATATTCACCATCAGCAATCAGAAAATCTTCTAAATTTTTAGAAAGTAGATTGTTCCACTCAAGTAGTATTTTTTATTGTTAAAATGGTTGTTTGTATTCCTGGTGTATATTTTGGAAACTGTATTTAGGCTATAACTCAATTTCATTCTATTTTTTTACGCTTTTTCAGAGACAGACAGAATTTGTAATACATTTCTTGCAGTAAAAATTTAGTGGCGCCCGCTCTAATTGTCATAAACTTTCACACACACCTTTAAAGAGAACAAAACTACAACCGGCTGAGTGAATCAGACATATGTACAGCTGAATGAGCGGTAAGCGAATAAAGCTGGTTACAATATGTTTGCCAGGAAGGTAAGTCAATAATTAAAGTAAGTAAGTGTCCGCAGTTTATACAATGTTATAAAATAGCCAGCATTTGCGGCAAAAACTAGCATCGATATGCGGACTACGAATTTAATATCCCCATAAAACTTGGCATCTTTAACAAACGTTAAAGTTTATAGGTATCCAGTCGTTACGGATGCGAAATCTAATATTGGAAAATGTTCGAGCAGAATGCATTTTTCCAATTTATATTACATAATTTAGCGGCCCTCCTTTTTAGAAGAAATTGCACTCCTTTTTACTATGTAGCTGACTCTCTCTTGTATCTTCACTCTCGGGAGAGTATGGTGACATTATGTCTCAATTATTGCTCGGATTGTAGTTCTCCATCCTTATCTGTCTTGAGCTGCAGGAGAAGCTTCCTGCAGATCGTGACCAATGATTTCTTTGGTTTGAACCACTCAGCGCGTCGAAGACCTTCCTCTTGGTCGTTTATCATTGATTTTTCCCTCCACAATAAGTTTTTCCTAATATACCGTAGGTATGATTGGTTTATCCTGGTTGATAGCCTTGTGGTGATTTTTAGTTTCTTAAAAATTGACGCGTTAGTACGGTGTTCTGTGTATAATATTCGCAGCATTCTTCTGTAGGCCCACTTTTCAAAAGCATCTATAATTCTTCGATTGGCCATTTTTAAAGTCCAGGTCCCAGAGGCATATGTGGCAATAGGAAAGATCAATGAGTTTAATAATTTCAGTTTGTTGCGTTGAGATAATGCAGATTTATTCCATATTCGAGTTAGTTTTATTGTTGAGTTACATGCCATGGTCAGTTTGTGTTTGATCACAGCCGCCTTTGTTTGTGATAAGTGATCCTAATTAGTTAAATTTCTCAATCACATCAAAACCATCGATCTGTCTAACATTGGCAGGGTTGTGGCCCATTATCATAATTTTCGTCTTCTTTTTGTTCAACGTAAGGCCATGTTCTCTGCTGATCCTGTCCAACTTTCTCATGATTTCCGTGAGTTCTTCTTCCGAACGAGCTAGTATTAAGGTATCATCTGCATAGCTAAGGTTAGTAATTCTTCTTGCTCCTATGGTTAATCCCCCTTGTCAGCCTTGCAGAACTTTTCTCATTATATACTCCCTATATATATTGAAGAGTATCGGTGACACAATACAGCTCTGTCTTACACCGCACTTTGGACTAAAACACTTAGATAGCGTGTTGTTGACTTTCACCTTCCCGCAACTGTTGTCGAAGAGATTTTTAAGCAAAATAATTATATATTTTGGTACTCCCATGTTTTTCAATATAAGCCACAAATTCTTCCATCTTACACACTCGAATGGCTTACTGTAGTCAACAAAGCACAAATAAGTTTTTACATTAAATTCATATGCTTTTTCTATTATTTGTCTTACATTCAGGATTTGCTCCCTTTCTTGGCATGACTCCTGTCTGTTTGTCGGGAATCTGTGGAAGCAAAAAAGGTAAAAAGGTTTTAAACGGTTGTTTATGATATGAAGCAGAATTTTGCTTGCATGTGACATAAGCGCTATTGTTCTGTAGTTGCTGCAGTCTGTAGGAGAGCCTTTATTGTGTAGCGATATGTACACCGATTCACACCATTCTTTTGGCCATACCCCAGTTTGCCAGATTTTTACACACAGTTTGTAGATTGCATCAACACCAGGCTCACCCATAGCTTTTATTGTTTCGGCAGGTATGCCATCATCACCAGGTGATTTGTTGTTTTTTAGATGGCTCATGGAATTTTCTACTTCGGCTTTTAAGATTGGGGGCTCTTTTTCTATCTCATCAATTTTTGGTAAACCATGGTCTTCGGTTTTATCAGTAGAAAAAAGTTTTTCGCAGTATAGCCTCCATACTTCTGGTGTGTTGATGGCATTCGTAATTGTCTCTCCGCTGTCATTTTTTATTATTTGTGTCTGCGGCTTAAATTCTCCAGACAGATATTTGACTGTATGATATAATTCGTGGGATCTGTTTGTATTTGCGCGTTCTTATAAGAGTATAGTCTATCTGGTTTTTATACAGGCCTGAAGGTGGTGTCCATGTTGATAGACGTCGAGAATGATGTTTGAATACTGTGTTTGAAATGGTCATATTATTACCTGTGCAGAACTGGATAAGTCGTTCACCGCGTTGATTTCTTTTATCCAGTCCATATTTCCCTACAATGTTTCTTATGTGGTCATCGTTCTTGGTATTCCCTATTTTGGCATTGAAATCGCCCGTTACACTTAGGAGGTCTTTTTGCGGTATGTTCAAAATAACTCTTTCTAGTTTTTCATATTCAGTTTCCACTTTGTCATCTGAGTGATCAGTTGTTGGCAGATATACCTGGACAATATGAAGTTTAACTGGTTGGGAGTTAAACGATATTCTAATTAATCTATCGCTGATGGCCTCGTAGCTCTCTACAGATTTGGTGTACTTCTTGTTAACCAAAAATGCGACTCCATTTCTTCCAGTCTCATTTGCTCCCGATTTGTAGACAGTGTGGTCAGCTGTGTTGAAATGACCATTTACTTTCCAGTGTGTCTCTGAGATTACGCATACTGATAAGTTTTCTCTGCAGATCTCTCTTTCCAGAATAATTTTCTGACATGATGTGCTCAAGGGAATATAATCAGGTGGTTTCCCATTACCTGCCTAATCCTCATGCCGTTTACTCATTTATTGAATTGAGTTCGTCCACCTTAGGAACAAGAGGGTGCCCCTTATGCCACTTGCGCCGGGTCCGCCGTACCGAAGTCATTCTTCTCCGCCTTTTTCACCGGTGGGGTCTTCACCCGTATCCCTGGGCAAGGGTAAAGCGTTACACCCCGCGATACTGGGTCCAGAACTTAGCTACCGACTCATAAAGTCGGGTCCACCCCCGCGACATGGACGCGCCTGCTGAGAGTTACCTAAGTGGATTCAGAGAAGTTGTCTCTGGTTTCCCTTAGGCCGGATTAATGCTCGTGTTTGAATCCACGAACAATGTAGCTGTAGTGTTGTTAATTTTAAGCTCAGACCTTCATCAAGATATATTTTTGGATAAGGACCTGTATTTTTTAGCTCTCAAAATTAAAAACAGTAATGGCAATAAATAATAATAATCATCTTGCACTGCTTCACTACAATTGTTTTTACTGGGACTGGCTGTCAGCTTTGTATTTTAATAATTTTTGAGCGCAGTTTTGAATCTGAAGTTTTGTATATTTTACTAAAGCCTGTATATCTGCAAGGCCGACCAAGTAATTTATTATTTTAATCCTTATTCCACACAATGCTATAAAATCCGTCGAAAAACTTGATATCGCCAACTGCAAATTTTATATCCCAATAAAATTCGTAACTTTAATATACGTTACATTTCATAGTTGCCCAATCGATGCGAAAGTAAAATAATATATTTGAAGAATATAAAAGAATGACAGTTTGGGACTTTTCAAACGACAATGTATCTAATACTGAGCGAAAGATCCATAATAATAATTATTGCCAATGGAAATTATCATAAAATTAACTTTACCGGGCATGTTGAACGAATGAATGAATGAAGGATCTAGGGGGTATTAATACACAGCGACCTGTACGGATTTATTGTGTCTCCCTTCCATGGTGCTTCCGTTGACGTGATTCTCAATCAAAGTACCTCATCCAGCTTCAGTGCTTCGATAAACGGAAGTAGTCTGGATGGTTCTACGCATGAAGGTTCCTCCTGATCGATGATGCAGCACCCGGAGCTGGCCATTCGCCTGTTCACGATGCGGAGGTTTTTATTACTTAGTATTACAAGGTATCTTAATATTCCTTGGTGTGGGAACCCTTGAAACATCTTTACTTGCCTTAACCCTGGAATGCATTCCCATAGACTGATCCATTTGGTTTGTTTTTCTTTCCTAAATTCTTCCTTGTAAGTGCCACAGAAAGGTTCTAACCCTAAAAGCGGAGCTTGTGCTTCCACTTTTGCCAATTGGTCTGCTTTTTCGTCAGCGTGTCCTGGTATACATTGAGGGGATAGTTTCTTATTCCTTCCTAGTTCATCTAGCCTATCTAGACATTCCCATACCATTCTGAAGCTGATTGTTGTTAAGCTGTCTGTAAAGGTGACAATCTATTTCTTTCTATTGTTTCTATCGAGGTTGACCTGCGCACATCTTCCTATGGCGTCAATTTCCGCCTGGAATATACCTAGGTGTATAGCCATTGCTTAGGAGAATTTGGTTCCTGGTCCAAATACTCCGGCTCCGGTCCCCTGTTTAGTTCTTGCCCGTCTGTATATCATCTTATCGGAGTTTGCTGCAATGTGAGAATGCAAGTGGTGTTCTTTTTCCATTCTTCTCAACTTCTTATCACGACTGTGAAATATTTTTAAAATTGTAACTTTTGACTATATCGTCCCGGAGGAGCTCAAGTTAATTAACTCTTTCTAAGCCATTCTCCCTCTCCAGCTCCCTCTCTTGTGATTGCTTATCTAGCTGCTCCCTCTACAACAATGTGCAGAGGTGCGAGGGCCACAATTGCCTCGATTGCTGCTTTGGACAAGTTCTCATTGTGCCTGATATGTTTATAAACGCCAGGCGTTGTACTTTGTTGAAAGCTGATTTTATGCTCTGCCTTTCCGTTTCCTTAAAGCAGATGATCGACCCGTAAAGCAGCTTGGTCTATTATTGCGTACATTCATCGCAGGATTTGTTTACTTCCCCAGGTTTGTCCTGCAAGGCTTCGGCATACTATGAGGGCCCTCGTAGCCATAGTTACAACTCCTTCAATACGTTGGTTCCATTTGAGTTTGCAGTCCAGCCTTATGCCTAGATTTCTCACTTCCGATGCCGGTGTAATATTGATCCCTTGTATTCGGATAACTTCTAGTAAGTTCTCTCTTTCTAGAGAAGGTTACTATGGGTTTATTTCCAGCCCCACTGTTTGGCATCATTCTTCAGTTGCTTTGAGTCCAGCCTGAATGAGTTCACATAGTGTACCCTCAAACTTTCCTCTTGCTGTGATGACAATATTAACGGCATACCCAACACAATGTAGGCCGAGATCTGTCAGTATTTCCAGTAGTTCGTCCACCACTAGACTCTACATTAGTGGTGAGCATACTTCGCCCTGTGGCGTACCTCGAGTGGTACTCATTTCAATAGTCTGATTGCCTACTGAAGTTTCTTCTGTCTTCGGGTAAGTTAAAAACATTTTAATAAGGCAGTTTCCAGCCAATATCTGGAAAAATAATTTTGTCTGTGGTATTGTTTTCAGCCTTAAAATCCTGATTGCCTGAAGAAGAATACTATATCATCCTCCAATTAAAAACCAATTTACAAGAATGATCTCGATAACTCAAGGGCAAAAAAATTTGCTTGGTTTCTTTAAAAATGTTGTTCTTTTTTATCTTCTTCTTTATCCTCTAAATTTCGGACGCAAATCCTGTCTTTGATAGGTAGACTCTTAGTCTACCGATATTGATACCCAATCTTCTTTTCATCTTTTAGGTAGTTTGGATTAGATAGAGCCAGTAAAAGAAGGCTTATCTGCTCTGTGGCAAGATCTATTTCCTTGTACGCTGCTCCAGTGTGGGGAGACGTAAAAAAGTCAAAGCTTATACGAGAGAACCCAAAGACAGGCTGCGTTACGCATCTGCAGTATATACCGCACCACATCCACATATGCCCTTCTTGTCATTGCCGAAACATACCCATTCGAATTATTGATCCAGGAAGCCTCCTGCATATCTAAAGCGGCTGACGAAGAAAGAGAGACCGATCGAAGGGTAAATAGAGAAAGTGTAATGCAAAGATGGCAGGAGAGGTGGCTTAATAGCAAAAAAGGAAGGCAAACAGCAACACTAATCTCAAATATATCGACTTGGCAAAAAAGAGAGCACGGAGAAACAAACTTCTACTTGACACAGATGCTGACGGGACATGGCTGTTTCAGAGACTACGGACGGACGACAATGAGTGCACTAACTGCGGAGAACATGACACCGCGGAACACACTATTTTTCTATGCCAGCACTGGAAAGAACTAAGGGAAAATTGTTTTCGTCGAATAGGCACGAGACTCACACCAGAAAATATCATAGCCCAAATGATAAACAGTGACCGAAAATGGGTGGATATAAATAAAATGGTAGGCGATATCTTGAGGACCAAAAGCGAGTATGAAAGGAAAAAACCAAGAAATCCCAGAATATTTCTAACGTCTCTCATCAAGTATAACTGTATATGTTATATAGACATAAAAGAGTATAAGAAAACCAACCGGGACAACCTACGTCATCCGAAGTAATGTGAAATGGATCCCAGATGGCGCAGAAGAGGTGACCGCGAGGGGGAAGGATTTTTGTCCGTAGGTGCGTCCCTAGGATAAGGTTCGCAAATACGACACTCCTCTGGGCGAAAGAACACCAAGGACCAAATAGTCTTTTGACGATTTCCTAATCCTCGACAAAAAATCATTAGATAACTTTGACCAATTTATCGTGGAATCGACTTTATAACTTAGGCGGGTACTACCCTGAGTCCACGCACATGTGTGCTGCGAAAATCGGATTTAAGTGGGAAATAAGATTGCAGGTTAGGGCCCCACGCACATGTGTGCTTGCAAGGAACTGGTTTGGGTGAAAAACAATGTCTCCTGAACTGATGGTTCGCTTGAGTATTTATATAATAAAATGAGCTGATCGTTGTATGATTAAAGTTTATAACTTGTCTTGAATCTTTGTATAATCTTTTTCCCAGTGCAAGTTTAAACTTAGGATAGGGCGATATTTACTTAGCAGTTTATCCAGGCAGTAGTTCACAAAACTATTGGAATGTTCTTACTCGGGGACAATGCTTCTCGGCAATCCTTTTCTGGGCTGATCTTGGCTGGGCTGAATTTGTCGTCCAGTACACTATCATTCTTCTTACTAATTTGCTAACTTAAGGATTGTAGATTGTAGATTGCTAGGGATTCGTTTCGGCTAGTTTCAGCCGCTCGGCACAGGTACTTTGACGGATATTTTGTGAGTCATGCACAAAATATCCGTCAAAGTACCTGTACAACTTAATTTGTGTCCAAGAGACGTAGGCTTCTGCCAAACGAAGCGATTTTCTTGGGAGGTAGTTGACTCACTTTTTGAGGTGATAGCTGTACTCCTACAAGATACTTGAGCCTTTTGCAGAGTTGGGTTGGACATTGGCAGAGTAGGTGTTCTGCGGTTTTATTTGCATTGTTGCAAAATCTGCATTGGTAGTCTTCTGCTTTGTCTATTGCCTTTCGGTGGTATTTTACCGGGCAGTGTCTAGTGAGCAGTCCGGCGACAATTCTAATATCTGCTCTGCTCATGTCTAAGAGCTGTTCTGCTCTTTTCGTAGAGATGGTGATAAACCTTTTCGCCTGTCTTAGTCCTGAAGTGTTTCTCCAGTAGGACGACAGTTGGTCTTTTTCTCATTTGGTTATTTCTTCGATGATGTGGCTCTTCATATGGCCACAGTAGAGCTCTGGACCATAATATGGTATTCCAGCTCTTTCTTTCGCAAGGCACTCTGCTTTTTCGCTGCCCTCTATGCCTCTATTGCCAGGAATCCATATTAAAGTCACCTGGTTGCGTGTTGCTAGTTGTTTTAGGGTTTGCGTACATTTCCAGACTAGGTTTGACACGCAGCTGGAAGCTTTTAGAGCTTTTAGAGCCACATGACTGTCTGAAAATATGTAGATGTGCTTTCTGTGAAGTCCTTGTGTGAGGCACTCTTCTGCACATATATTTATGGAAAGCACTTCTGCTTGAGAGATGGTTATATATTTGCCTAGCGGTTTGAAAAGCTTAAAGTTTGGACCTGAAATGCCTAATCCTGCTCCTTTCGCTAATTTTGAACCGTCTGTGTACCACAGGCGTTATCGGCCTGATGTTGCTTTTTTTTACTCCCCCGTGAGCGGTCATCAATAACTACTGCGAATGGGACATCTAGGTCCAACATGACCGTCATTGGATCACTTGGTTTGCTGGCATTTTCCAGTTTTATTTTTTCAAAGATGCGCTGGTGATCAGTCAAATCACCTGCCGTGAATTTGCCTATCTGAAATGGCATGTGAGCACTTATAATCGCCTCCCTCTTCACACTGAGATGAAGAGGAGGCATGTTCAGTAATACCTCTAAGGCTGCGGTGAGGCACGTTGACATTATCCCTGTTATTCTCAAGCATATCAGCCTTTGCAGTTTATTAAGTTTAGTCCGAGCGGTACCCTGCTGAGCTATTGTCTAATATATCACTTTTGGTTTAAGGCCTCATGTCTTGCCAACTAGTTTACGGCATGTCCAGATTGCGGTTGTGACTTTAGAGATGGTATTTTCTAGATGCTTGTTCCAGGTAGGTTTACCGTGACCCCCAAATATTTTACCTCGATCGAAAAAGTTAACTGTGTTCCGTGTAGGATGGGCGCTCTCATTTCTAGCTTCCCTCTTTTTCTAAACGGTACAAGAATGGGTTTCCCAGGTTTTAGGAAGAATTCCTTCCCTTCGCTCCACTTCTCGATAATGTTTAGGGCATTTTGCATGCGGTTTGAAATTACGCCTTCATATTTGCCCTTTAGGATTACTACCAGGTAGTGTGCGTAGCCTAGAACTAGAAATCCAGCTCTACTGAGGGTGGTAAGGATTTTATTCACTACTAATATCCACAGTAGGGTGGAAAGGACATCCCCTTGAAGGCGCCCTTTCACTGTGCCGAGGGTTGTTGACGCTCCGTTTATTTCTGCTGTTACGAAGCGGTGCTTTAGCATTCTTTCTATCCATCTGATGATTGGGACAACTTTCCACTCTTGAAGTGCTCTTGGTTTATGTCCAAGGATAAGGCTAGATTTGATTTTCTGTAGGAGTGTACCTTTATGATACCTCAGGTTTTTTCAGGAGTAACGCTTCTCTTAAAATATGATCTGTGATCAATCTTATGGTTGTTATTTCGGTTTTCCTGATCAAACATTTAAAATTTATCAAAAGACCATGCAAATGAGTGTTTCAGGTATATATTTGGGGCCATTTCGAGAATATAATATTTGGTGGATGTCACTCGTTTAAGGAAATGGTTTCAGAAAACCTACGTCAGTCAGCTTCAAGCACTTTTGCTTGTTTGAGAAAAATCAATACTAATTCCGTATTATTTTGTCCATGATGATTACACAACGATAAAAGGAAAACAGGTTAAATCATGTTTCGCATATGCAATAGAATTTCAATTTTATGTAAATGAAACAAACTTAATAAATTATGAACAAAATAAATATATTATATCCAGACAAACGGATCAGATTCCCTATTATAATGTGGAATAAAGATACGGCCTTTGTTGAGTAAAATATTGGGGCTCTAACGTCAAAATGAAATGGCGGGAAGTAGATATACCGCAGAGAAGCAAATGATAACCCGCTAGAAACCGAGAATTTTGTTACGGAGACAACAATGGCTAATGTTCCGGTTTAAAAAGGAGGCGTCCGCTTTTTAATATACGAAAATTGTCTGTCCTCGTCGGATTTATGTAAATTAGTTTAATAAAGGATCAGGCGGTTTTTGCACTTTGTAAAAAGCAGATATATTTTGCATACGGACCGTTACACTTGTCGTTTGAGGGCGGAAATATGACATTATTACTGTTTGAGCGAAATTTAGGCAAGAGATACATTTTTTAGTTATATCATGGTCTATAGGAAGATGACGATAACATCTAGTTGACGGTAACATTATTATTAAAACAATAACAATAACTCTCACAACCTAAAGTGCCCATTATTAAAAAGGCTGTTAAAGCACATTTTTAAGTGTTTATTAGTAGTTAACTTACATGATAATTATATGCTTTAAGAATATCATAAAGCACTAATAAAGCGTGGCTAAGACACACTCTTAAAGCCTTAAACTCCAAAATTGAACCAATAGGTCTTAAAACGAGATGTTTTTTGTGAAGAAAAAATATATATTGAGTTAATCCCTTTGCTGTCTCAGGAATCAGAAAAGAAAGATTTGCCACTATTTTATGGATTTAAAAGCTCTTAACCACTTCCGAATGAGTACCTAATAATTTGTATAAAAAATTATATATATTTTTTAAAACATACTTTACATCTAAACCTTCGATAAGAAGATAAAAGGGGTCATGCTGAGTGGCGATATTTCTAAATATACTTCACGGTAGCACAAGACATGCCCACCGTAGTACGTCAGCTTTAAAAATCTCCGATTTACTCGGCGTCAGCATATCGCACTAAACTGCGCTCCAGCACTAGCACAGGGCTTCGTATCAATTGTTCAACCCTAAACAGCGCTAGTCATAAAATATAAATCAGCTGGGAGAGAGAGCAACTTTGCCAATTCTTGGCAACGTTGGTCAAACGTATATAATTACCCATGTATTCACGATTCAGCAAGTTGCTTGCAACGGCCCTAGTGGTCTAGTGGTACGATTGCGTATTTGTGACACGGCACCCCGGGTCCGATTCCCGTCGGTGACAAGACTTCTTTTTTACGGTTATGTTTGATTATTTCCCTTAAATTTGAGTTAGTTTTGGTTAGTTGCGTACCGGAGTGAGCGAAGCGAGCGGAGTGCCATGCGAGAGGTTAATAATACTCTTTTAAATTAGAAGTAATGGGAACTGATAATTGGCAACGTTGCTCTCCCCTGATTTATATTTTATGGCTAGCGCTGTTTAAGGTTAAGTCTTCGTATCATCTCGGCTAGTAGTCTTGAACGCATTTGTATGAGCGATTTTCCGGAAAGCAGACGTGTAGCGGCTTGGCTTAAGTGGTAGGGCTCTTGTTTATAATGCAAAGCAATGTGTTCGACGCCCGGCCCTTACAAGTTTTTTTTTTATTTTTTGAGTTAGTTAATTTCTTGGCATGCCTTGGGTTAGTTAGGGTTAGTGTAGTATCCAAATAATGGGAATCAGCGAAAAATGATGGCCAAACACAGGACCATGCAATGTACAAGATCATGAAATATACTATTTGGGTAACACTGACCCCCAAAACAGGAATGGTGTAGGCATAGTAATCAAGAAGGAGATCAAAAAATATGTAAAAAACTTTATACCATACTCTGACCGAATGCTCCTTTTACAAATACATGCAACCCCTATGGACATTAACATAATACAAATATATGCTTCGACCGCTGATAAAAACGAAGAACTCATCGAAGAATTCTATGACCAGCTAAAAGATCTAATGAAATCCATTAGCTCCATGGGCGATTTTAATGCGAAGGTTGGGAATGAATCAGAAGACGGCATAGTAGGAAAGTTCTGACTTGGCGCTAGAAATGATAGGGGAGACCGCCTAGTACAATTCTGCAAAGAAAATAAGATGGTTATATGTAACACTTTCTTTCAACTGCCACCAAGACGATTGTACACTTGGAGATCTCCAACAGATTCTCCAGAACACACAGTGCGCAATCAAATAGATTACACCAGCATACAAAAACGCTTCCAAAATGTTATTAAATCAGTAAAGACATATCCGGGCGCCGACGCCCCCAGTGATCATAACCCCTCATTGAATAGTGAAAATTTACGGGATTGGTAAATTTGACTAGAACATTGAGATCGTAGATATAATAAAAATCAAGTTGAAGAAAATAAAAAACGAGACTACAAGCAATAGGAAGGATATTAGCAAACTTCAAGACGAAAACACAAGAAATTTGATTGTAAATACACTTAAAACAGAAATGCTGAACATAGCAGCATCAGAGGATGACGCAGTAGAGAAGTGGAACAAAACTAAGCAGATCATAGGTATCACATGCGAAGAACATCTAAAAAGAACATACAATAAAAGAAGGAATGGATGACAGATGAAATTATGCAACTAATGGACACCAGAAGAAACTACAAAAAAAAGGATCCTGATAAACATCATCAAATACACAGGACAATTAGAAGAAAGACAAGAGAAGCCAAAGGGAAATGGCTGGAAGAGAGGTGTAAAAAATCGAAGAACTTGAAAGGAAGTATGACTATCACAACATGTAAAAACAAATTAAAAACATGACTACACAACGGAGCAAGGCACCAAAATACATAGTAGATAATGGAAAAATAGTAGCTGATACATCGGAGCTACTAAAAGTCTGGAAACTATATATAGAGTCACTCTTTTATGACGAATGTCCAGAAACTTGCATAAATCCTAAAGATGAAATGTCAGGTCCCAAAAGAAGAGATCGAAAAAGTCATTCTATCCATGAAAAACAATAAAGCACCAGGCCCAGATGACATTCACACCGAGATTATTAAACTAATGAATGAGACGGACTCGCAATTCATGAATATTCTGATACCACTGTTCAATAACATGTATGACTGCGGTAAATTCCCCCACGAATAGATCAACTCGGTATTTATCACCATCCCCAAGAACACACGAGCAAGAACTTGTGACCAATATAGACTAATTAGTTTAATTAACATCGTAACAAAATTATGACCGAGACCCAGTAAGGCTTCAGAGGAGACTTCGGCACCAGAGAGGCGATTTTCTCCTTACAGGTGCTTATACAGAGGTGCAGAGACATGAACCGAGATGTATTTGTATGCTTCATCGACTTTTCAAAAGCCTTCGACAACGTAAAGCACGGAAAACTTGTGGAACTTCTTAAAACTACAGGTCTAGATTCTAAAGATATTAGAATTATAACAAACCTATACTGGGATCAATCTGCAAAGATAAACATCGCTGGGAAATTATCGGAAGACACTCAAATCAAAAAAGGAGTCCATCAAGGATGCGTACTATCGCCTCTACTTTTCAATTTATACTCAGAAGCGATCTTTGACGAGGCGCTTCATAATGCCGAAGAGGGAATAAAGATGAATGAAGAACTCATCAATAACATTAGAAATCAAATCCAGGATTGAGAAAGCATGATCGACTTTTATTAGAATGAAAAACATATTTACCGAAAGAAACATCTCACTACCACTAAAAATCAGATTGATAAAATGCTACATATTCACAGTCTTGCAATACGGAGTGGAAGCATGGACCATGACAGAACAACTTATGGAAAAGATCTCGGCCATTGAAATGTGGATATATCGGCGCGTTCTCCGAATATCCTGGAAGGATCACGTTACAAACGAGGAAGTACTCAGAAGAATCGGCCAACAACAAGAAATCACATTCATGATAAAGAAAAGGAAACTGGAGTCATCTGATGAGACACAACAAATATCGAATTCAGCAACTTATTCTTCAGGGCAAGGTGGACGGTAGAAGGGGTCCAGATAGAAGGAGAAACTCTTGGATGCAAAATCTAAGGAAATGGTTTGGTCTATCATATATCCAATTGTTTAGATAAGCTGCTAATAAAATTCGAATCGCCATATCAATAGCCAACGTCCATAAGGGATAGGGCATTGGAAGAAGAAGAAGAAGAATTTTTTTCAAATCAAATGGGGAATTTTTCATATAAAAGGCCTGCAGTAAGAAGCAGAGAGGAGTTGTTAAAATTGATTCGTTTTGGCTAGAAACTGGATCAATTTCACTCGCCAAAGCTTGAGACTTATGTTCCCTTCATATTTCCACATATTCTGACGTCCACGAACTTCAGCTAGAGACGAGTTCCTCCCACACTTTGTTTAGTTTCCCAATTATACGAGAAATTGACCATCTCAGTAATTTTCCTGAGCCAAATGAAATTAAGAACAAATCCTAAAATCCCATCCACAGGCGCCAATCGAAGGAGAGTCGAGACAGCTTCCTTAGAGATAAGTAATACTTTGATTTCACTTAATTTCTTTACGATTTAATAGCTAGAAATCATTTTAAGGAAAAGTCAAACTTTCAAACCTAGTGCTTTAGTGTGATTCTCGTAAATTGAGCGATTCTGATTAGGTTTCGAGCTGGGAGGTGATTGTGACTAAATATGTTCAAGTATGACTTAACACTAATGGTGGTAAGATCCTCAAAGAATACAAAACACAACAAAGAGTACAATGGTTCCACGGAACACGAAAAGAGCCTACGGGACACGACAGTACTTCTTGGAGACAATCCCCCAAAAGAACCGTGTGACGCAATCTCCGTGGAGCTCTAAAGAGGCTTTGCCTTTAGATACAAAGTATGTGATTCGGGGACGAGGCCTTTAATTACACAAAGTATAAATTACTCTATTCTGAATAGAGTGTATTAGGAAGTTTCTTGACTCTTGAGAGACGTTGAAAAGACGTTAGTTAAAAATTGAGATGAATACAGTTAAACCAAGTGCTTATATATGAAGACACTGAAGTTGCGGTGTAGAAATGCGTATCTCACAGGCACTGAAACTGTTCAAAACAACACTGCCACACACAAGCGACTAAAAGGGACTACGTAGCAATATTTTGGACACTGTTATAATAGACATATTTCGGGAAGATAGTGAGGCGGTGGAGCCAACAATAATATAAATCGTGGATGCCTCTCAAGCACGTACCTCGAGTTAAGCTTTAAAACCGCATTCGCAGGTTTCAAGAAATTAAGAAGCATTTGAAATGCTTCTTGGAAGGTAAATGTTGTTTTGAACAATGCTTGCTTTTTTTTATAAATAGATCAATAACTATACGAATTCACCTTAAACATACACATATTCAATAAGATTTCCAGTCTCGACATCAGCAAGGGCCCTGGACCTGATGGAGTACCTCCAAGGCTTCTTAGGTTTTGTTGTTTAATACTCGCAAGGTCATTGTATTTAATTTTTAATAAATCCCTCGAAATGGTTGTTTTTCCAAATCATTGGAAGCTGATTTGTGTCATACCAATTTATAAATCTGGGGACAAACCGATAATAAAAACTTAACGGCCTAATCTATACTGTGTAGTATTCCAAAGCTTTACATATGCCTTATTACGGACTACATAACGTCCGATTTGGGTGGAATCAATCTAGATGAACAATATGGTTTCCGGGAGAAGAGATCAACGGAGTTTAATCTAACCTCATATGTTGATTTTCTTTCGGACGCTTTGGAAGGAGGGGTATCAGGTGGATGCGGGTACACTGATTTTTCCGGGGTGTTTGACAGGGTCAACCAACAAATCTTCATAGCAAAGATTGCATCTGTTGGCTTGAGTGGATGCCTCTTGGCCTGGCTTTCATTCTACATCCGTGATAGATCTTTCTTCTTCGCGCGGGAAATTTCATTTCCAAGAAGATGGCTGTCACTTGTGGGGTGCCCCAGAGGTCTCATTTAGGACCCCTGCTTTTTACTGCTTTCATTAATGATATAACCAAGATCTTCTTATTTGTATCTAGCCTTCTGTTTGCCGACGACCTTTATGAAGATATCATCATTCGTCGAAGCTATGCACCTGCAGCACCAGATTGACCTGCTTGGTCATTGGTGTGCAATTAACTGCATGGACTTAAATATACAGAAATGTCACGTTATGAGATTTTATCGTTCCAAAAACCCTCCTATATTTACTTACAGCATTCTCGGCGAAGAACTTTCAGTAGTTGAAACAGTCCGCGACTTGCGCATCACTCTTAATACTAGTTTGTCATTTATTCCACACATTAACATAATCTATAATAAATCACTTCAGATGTTGGGTTTTATTAAGCGATCTACCTCCGAATTTGTTAATGTCAATTCCCTAAAAATCCTTTATTGTGCCTTGGTTAGGCCTCACTTGAAATTTTGTTCTTTCATTTGAGCACCCTATTATGCCGTTTATATAAACAAAATCGAACAAATCCAGAGGAAATTTCTTCGATATGTAGCATATAAAGAGCACAAACCCACTGATAATATTGTCTACTCAAATCTGAAAAAAAAACGCTTAATATAAACACCCTATTCGTGCGTCGAAGACATCACGACCTCGAGCTTTTATTTAACCTTATTAATTGTAGAGCCTACGATCCCCATTTGCTTATGAACATTACCTTTCATATTCCTCTCCGTTGTACCAATACCTTTGCCCAACGGTATCACAGAACTAATTAGTAATTACGATACTAATTTGTCCAACACGCGCATCCTATGAATCGCTTATTCGGTTGATCTTGACTTTTTCGGAATTTCTTACAACCAGTTTCTTGCTTACTTAAAGATATCTGTAATATGACTGACACTTTTTCTACATTTCTCTGAATTGTATACTTTCACAATATCGAATTGTATTGATTGTAATTCTTGCTCTGCTTATGTTAATTTTGAATTGTTAGTATTTCCCTATTTCCCTTTTTAATATTTATTTCATTTTATTTTGTACTAGTATTAATTTTACTTACTTACTTATTTGTTTAATTTTATTGTTGTTTATTTTTATTTTATTAATTTTACTACCACGCTTTGTGACCATATATTGGCCTATGGTTCCGTTGATGGATGAATAAATTATAACATTTAATAAAGCATAGGTGCGAAAATTTGGAATACATCCTGTACCCGTTAAATATATTCATAATCAATAAAATTTAGCACAGATACTACTTGCGACACACCAAATCATCCATAAAACCGATGTTCCAGTGAACGTAACGATTTATTTTGATAATATTCTCAAATAAATATATCTGCGAACAACGGCGCAAATTTGAATAAACAATATATTGAAAAGAAAATACACAAATCGTTCTCCGTTATTAATAATATTAATCTTGTAGTTTCCAAACAGTATCCTGTCTGCTGCCTGTGCAAATAAAGAAAATTAATGACCTTTATATTAAAACAGAGAGCATTGTACTTAGATATTATATAAAAAATTAATACATACGGGACATATCATTTAGGACTTGACACCTGCTTATTATTTCAGGTAGAATATTTAACAAATGTAAAGATAAGCATTCTGCGTTTCTGACAGCAGGTGAAAGCAAAGCTCTGCCTCGCCAAATTACAAATGTGTGATTTATTAGAAATTTGCGCGGCGCGGCATGTCTAAATTCCCCACTTATCTTCAGATCTTTTGTACATACTTACTTGATATAGACATTAAAATAAATGAATCGCCTGTAGGCTTCTTGTTACTGCTCCCGGCTGTGATGCGCCTATTCATTAACAAACCGCTCCGAGAATATTTCTCCCTTTAACACTTAAAATATTATATGCGCGAGAATTCAGTTCTATTTTCCGAAGAACTAATCGGAAGCGGAATATAGATATTACAGGATATCCCTTTGAATTTTCCGAATTGCTGCTATAGTAAAGGCATTGTAAGAATGGTCTTTTAGTGAAAAGTCACTTGTTTTCTATTACGAAATTTCAGATTCTATTTCAGGCTACGTATGAAGAAAGAAATTTTCCCGGTCATCAACTTGTCCGGCCAGGCTTTGAGCTGTAAAGGATGGGCCATGGAAGTGAGAGAGCTTTTCGATCCGCATGGAGCCTGCATTGAGTTTATAAGGCTAGAGTACACCCTATCATCACCTTCACAAACTAACCCAAACTAACCCAAACGACCACGTCAAGAACTCAGTTAGACAGAGTTCAGAGGGGAATTATAGTACCTACTAGGACTCCATGGAACTTTAGGCTTTGAGGTCTACCATACGGACTGAAAAGTCTCGGTCACCTAGATAGGATATCATATCATTTTATAAATGTTCAATGTCCAAAGATTCCTCAGGTCATCAAAATAAGACAAATATCAGATGAGCTTAAATATCTACTAGAATATGACTATATAGCTAAAGGAGATTCTCCCACAAACTTACTATTTAATTTAAATATTTTATCGGCAAGTGTAAATGTTTTGTTAAATGCATTGTTCCATTCGCTTTGGAGTCAGAAAATGAAACACTTTGCAACTAGGTTCAAGAACATTAGCTCTCTCTTTGAAATCATCTCCCATACACCGAATTTGATTATCGGAACTATTACGATAAGCAGAACTAGTGTCTTATTAGTTTAAGTTCGTTACTTTGCCTTGCCTTAGAGAATGCATTCGACTATCCGTTTGCCAGACAGCTCTTCCGTTTATGGAAATAATTACACTACGATGCTGCCAAAGCTAAATAAACTCGTAAAATAGCTGATGCCACACTGTATGTAGTATTAACATAACTAGAGCTTTGGTAGAGAGGAGGAGTAACACGAATGGTTCAAGTTGATTCATGTATTCCGTAAGCGCTAATTTGCAAATTAAACTATTGACTATTACTACACGTGTTCACACATTACTACAATCATGGCAGAGGCATTGAAATCTCAATTTACGTTGAACGATTTTATCCTGCATTTGAGACAAAAAGCTTTAATCTCAAATTTGAAATCGGTAATCAATGATTACCTGCCCGACTATAATTCTGGATTAAAAAATGTTTGTCCCAAGTACATAGTTTGATGATTATTTAAAATGTATGAACCTTTTAGAAATATCCCGCCACTGGTTTCATTTAACTCATTAGGAAATCTTACCTTTATTGTGATGCTACATAAACAGGTATGCGCACTGGACATTAGTTGAGGATATGCAACTGAAAAACTGCTACATACTTAAACTCGAAGCTTATAAGAATACCGAAAAACGACCATATAGATTACTAATAATGATCATCTAGTTCTAGAAAGCTTATTCCGATTTCACTATTGGACTAGACGAACACGTCTAGAAAAAGAGCAGGACAGTTGATTCTTGATGGTCACATATTGCGCAACCGCCCATCACGATAACCAGCCCAATTTAGCAAAAATATACCTAAACTAGAACTTCCGCTTCGTCTTCGTTCGAGTCAACACGCGTTGTGTATCGGCTCCTTTATCGCCATTGGGTGTACACGTGGCAAACGTTCAGTGACCGTTGTTTCTCTCCTAGGAAGAATCGGGGGTTCTGGTCAGAAGAAATCCCATTCACGCCAGGTCCAGGACCGGGGGATGCTTTGGTGGAGTGCACGGAGATACCATAGGATCGCTCTTGAGACTTATGTCGCCATAACTGATGTTTCCGTGGGATCATTTCTGTCTGTGCCTGTAAATATTCAGCTTATAGCTACCATTTTAGAGTTGGTGGTTTGTCGGAGACGTTAAGAGGGCACATGCTCGACACCTTGAAGGGTTTAAAAATATAGTGCCCCCAATCCAATAAGGGTATAACCTATCTGGGAGGGTTGACCCCAGCTCTAGCTAAGCCCGGACGAAGGCCTTATGCGCTATACGCGAAACCCACTAACAGTAACCCCCCCCCCTCCTCCTTAACCTAAACTAAAATCAGAAGGAACTCAGCATTATTTTTAAATATGAATTTCAAGTAATTCTCCTTTCAAATAATTTTCCATTCGAACAATTCTCCATGTCAAGAATTTTCCCTTGAATAATTTCTTTAGAATTATCTGGGTATCCTTTGATTAATTATAGTAAAAATGTAACAGTAAAGCGTAATCCTTGAAACGTTGTTTTGTCTAGTGTTTTGTGAAGTGTCTAGTGTTTATTTAGTCATCAAAGTCGCACTTGCTTACATTCTTTGAAGGTCATGACTAAACTAACAGAACCCCCTTGCAAGTGGGTAGAATGGTACTGCTACGAGGCAATTTGCCAGCACGCCCCTCTTCCGGCGCTTGGGTATAGGCAGGAAGACCCTCCTGCATAATTTACACTTTATTCTATTGTGAGGGGACTATTTGGTAGGAACCTCCAGTAAGACGGGCCTAAGGTGTTTATTCATAGACGAGCCCTGTATAAAGCTGAAGACTGTACCAGATGCCACAATGCAGCGAAATATACAACAGAAGATTGCATACCAGAAACGATTGGGATTTCAAGGTTAAATGATCGATAGATCAACATGCCAGTGATTTTAAATGAAAACTTGTCAGCACTCGTACGCTAAATCGCAACATAAAATCTCTCTTACGTACAACTATTTTGCATTTCAAAATTACCAAAAACCTTAATTGCCCCGTTCTGATTTTCTCTACGACTGCCCTGAAAATAGGCAAAAACGCACTAACAACTGCTCTTGAAAACTGGACATTTCACACGCTTATTCGGGTATTTAGATTAACGGGCTTCGTCTCCGTTTAAGAGCTTCGCCTTCATAGGTCCCGTTCCCAGATCTCGCAAAAAGGGGGCTCAATTTTAGGGATGCACCCCCCAGGAGCCCCTTTTTGCAAAACTGTAGAAAATGGGCTTGGATCCAATTTTAGGATTTCGCCCCCAGAGGCTCCATTCCTAAATCTGTAAAAAATTAGACCCCTGTACCATAGGCCCCATTCTAGGTTTCGCCCCCTGGGGCCTCATTTTAGGGCTTCGCCTCCGAAGCCCCTTTTTCAAAATATTTAGAAAAAGTGACCCCACATCGGTGGCCCCATTTTAGAACTGTACCCCTAGTTATAGTTTAGCGAGAATATCTTACTCATTAGAAATAACATTTTCTAATAAATCAATAATAAAAAGTTACCCATATAACATGTAATTTTCTACCACACTCTCAGTGGGGCAACCTGTATGTAGTAGTCGTAGAAAAAGTATAGTGTGCTACACGTGCTGAAAAGACTTTTCAGCAGCATTATGATAATGATCATCGGAATGCTTTGATGGAGTGCACGGAGATACCATGGTATCGCCCTTGAGATTTATGCCAGCGTATTCCAATCCAAACTGTATGCAATATGCAATACTCACAGGGAATAACATTTACATTTGTTTGGACATCATACTTGCTCTGTTACCCTTTGAGTTTGACAGAGTCTGTTCTGCACTGGTGTCTGAGTCATCTTACGGGCCTTTGCCGGGCAACGAAGAGGCACGGGCGAGGAATGCATCGCCGGTGGACCACCCGCAGCAGCAGGAGGAAAAATCAGGTCCTCGAGGACGAATCCGAGATTCTGGATCTCGAAGAGGTACAGGACGACCAACCAGGGTCGTAGATAAAGCGGGGGTTTAGTGGGTTTAACCCCCCCCCCCCCCCCCCCCATGGCTCCAAAAATTGTTTGCCTCCGGGATTTTTTAACTTAATTGGTTACAAGTTTATTCTTACCTAACCCCCCCTCATGATGAACGCCTAGCTACAACAGGTTTTATTAGTTTGTAAGTTTAAATTGTATTAGGGGATATGCAGGAAAATTCTACCAATAAGCTGATTAGGCAGGAACCGTAAGCTGCCTCCGACAGATATCGCAATAGAGTAAAGCTGTTGCACTGGCCTTCGGAAACGGGGTTCGTGTCCAGCCTCAGGAATGTAATGAATGAACGGCCCAGGGATCTGTGGCGTGGTACACCAGGAATAAGGCAGGCTAGGTTTCTCTTAGGAGGCTGAGCGATTGATAGGGTGAAAGCCTTCATAGAGCAAAGCCGTCACTTGAGCAGACATCTGCACTTGGTACGGAAAGTAAACTATCTGTATTGCAGGTGATGCTTGGAGTTCGAGGAATGTCCTTATCGACTGCAAACCATTGGCCAAAGAGAGATGCACTTTTTAAGATACTTGGTGGATCCGAAGACCGAGTTGCCAGGCTAAAGTGGCTACTCATTGGGCCCAAGCAGGTGGCCTACATGCAAGGGATTTTAGGCTCGCGTTGTAAAAATGCATTCATTCATTCAAGGTTCGTCTAATTCATTCCTTGACCGTGGAGGATTATTGCAGTTTTTTCCCTATAAAAAAAAACGCTTGTTTTTCTATTTGCGCACAGGAGTTACGCCCCTCTAGGGACCAACTGGCTCCTCACAGAACAGTGTCACTTGAGCAGACATCTGCACTTGGTGCGGAAGATAAAGTATCCGTATTGCAGGTGGTGCTTGGAGTTCGAGAAATGTCCTTACCGGCTGTCCACCGTTGGCCGAAGAGAGAAGCACTTTGGAAGATACATGGTGAATCCGAAGATCGAGTTGTCAGGCTAAAGTGGGTACACAATGGACCCAAACAGGTGGCCTACATGCAAGGGATTTTAGGCTCGCGTTGTACAAATGCATTAATTCATTCAAGGTTCGTCTAATTCATTCTTCGACCGTGGATGATTATTGCAGCATTTTATCCCTATAAAAGATGCCTTTTGGAGATGCAATGACATAAAAAAATAGCAGATAATATAAATCAGCATCTATTAAATGAAAAACTTGAGCTTCTTTCTAAAGGGCTTAAATGGTATTCCTTTTGGCTGTGACATACCAGAAGACATGCAATCAATGTACCTTAGACCGTTGACGAGAGGTGAATTGCTGCCACTTGCTTAAAAGCTTAGGAATAAGTATAGTAGTGGTGAGGATGAGATTCCTGCTAGTATCGGTAAATTGTGTATTCCAGAAGTGGCAGATGTCTTATGCCATATAATCAATTCAAAATTAATACGGATTTTTTCAAAAAAAAAAAACGCTTGTTTTTCTATTTGCGCACAGGAGTTAAGCCCTTCTAGGGACCAACCGGCTCCTCACAGAGCAGTGTCACTTGAGCAGGCATCTGCACTTGGTGCGGAACCATATTGCAGGTGGTGCTTGGAGTTCGAGGAATGTCCTTATCGACTGTAAACCGTTGGCAGAAGAGAGATGCACTTTGGAAGATACATGGTGGATCCGAAGACCGAGTTGCCAGGCTAAAGTGTCTACACAATGTGCCCAAACAGGTGACCTACATGCAAGAGATTTTAGGCTCGCGTTGTAAAAATGGATTCATTCATTCAAGGTTCGTCTAATTCATTCCTCGACAGTGGATGATTATTGCAGATTTTTTTCCCTATAAAAGATGCCTTTTGCAGATTCAATGACAGCAATTATTCGTTTATCAATTCAAAATTAGTACTAATTTTTTCAAAAAAAAAAACGCTTGTTTTTCTATTTGCGCACAGGAGTTACGCCCCTCTAGGCACCAACCAGCTCCTCACAGAGCAGTGTTACTTGAGCAGACATCTGCACTTAGTGCGGAAGATAAAGTATCCGTATTGCAGGTGGTGTTTGGAGTTCGAGGAATGTCCTTACCGACTGTCCACCGTTGGCCGAAGAGGGATGCACTTTGGAAGATACATGGCGGATCCGAAGACCGAGTTGCCAGGCTAAAGTGGCTACACAATGGGCCCAAACAGGTGGCCTGCATGCAAGGGATTTTAGGCTCGCGTTGTAAAAATGCATTCATTCATTCAAGGTTCGTCTAATTCATTCTTCGACCGTGAATGATTATTGCAGCATTTTGTCCCTATAAAAGATGCCTTTTGGAGATGTAATGACATAAAAAAATATCAGATAATATAAATCAGCATCTATTAAATGAAAAACCTGAGCTTCTTTCTAAAGGGCTTAAATGGTATTCCTTTTGGCTGTGACATACCAGAAGACATGCAATCAATGTACCTTAGACCGTTGACGAGAGGTGAATTCCTGCCACTTGCTAAAAAGCTTAGGAATAAGTATAGTAGTGGTGAGGATGAGATTCCTGCTAGTATCGGTAAATTGTTTATTCCAGAAGTGGCAGATGTGTTATGCCATATAATCAATTCAAAATTAATACGCATTTTTTCAAAAAAAAAACGCTTGTTTTTCTATTTGCGCACAGGAGTTACGCCCCT
>MU185132.1:107590-121352 GCA_016904865.1 Pissodes strobi
TGATTATTGCAGCTTTTTTCCCTATAAAAGATGCCTTTTGGAGATGCAGTGACAGCAATTATTCGTTTATAAATTCAAAATTAGTACGGATTTAAAAAAAAAAACGCTTGTTTTTCTATTTGCGCACAGAAGTTAAGCCCCTATAGGGACCAACCAACAAACCTGAAAATTATTTCCAATACATTTCTTTGTCACTTTCAAGATTTTTTTTTTTCATTATGACTGGTTCCTAATCCTGAGAAATGTTCTATGTCATTTGACCATCTGATGATAAGCTAGTTTTTATGCAACTTTTATTTAGACAAAAATTTTGAAAAATTGCTTTTTGTATTTATGCATCAAATAATGGGTGAAAATATATATTATCTATACAGGGCTATTCTAATGAAGAAGCAATGCTGCACAACAAAATATGTAAAGACTCTAGAAGTGAAATATAATTTTTAACGAATATTTCCAAGGTTCAGGTGAATTTTATCTCATAAATATGTAGATAACTCTATTATTTTTTCGTAAACCACTTCTCTTCTGCAAAATAGTCTTATAAAGAGTCTTCACATTTATTTGAATTTTTCTCACATCTGAGTATGCAAACATTTGAATATAAAAAATGCTGGAAATAAAGTAAATAAATAAACCAGTGATGTTTGCACACCATATACTGTACGCAAAATAATTATTTGAAATGTGTTGGTATAATTTGCTCGGGTTTGAGTGAAGTATAAATATCGCACCTAATTTCTAGCGAATAATTGAACCACGCTCTTCCGATTGATTTACTGATTCCATTGATGTTAGCAGTAGCAACGAATTACTGTAGCCATTTATCCAACAGCAAATGCAATTTGCCCGCCTGTCGATACAGGTGCGATTCTTAATGACGCCTGGCGATTGATCAATTTAATGATAGACTTTTATACCGTAGTGATTGATAAATAGGTTTGGGTTAAATATGTTGTTGTGTAAACATTTTAAATAACCTCACATTAAATTCCGTGACTCTGCCATTTTTTAACATATTGAATATTATCATAATATTTTCCTACTGTAATTCATATTTTAGTCTATCATTAATCTCGCCCTAAATCCAATTTGCGGGCTCCATCAACTAGAAGTGCACATTGAGGTTATGTAGCGGACACGCGGTCAAATGCACTTGGCACAGGATAAACGGCACGAGAAATCTAATAATTCATTGCTGCTAGGTTTAACCTAATATTAGCATTTGCCAGTTAAAAGCCTGATTGGATTGGGCCACGAGTAATGGGAAATGGATATCAATAACTATGTTTGATATGCAAGCTAATATGTGCCAGGAAAAAATTAGGCTAAAGAGGCTTCCTGTAAAACATTTTTTTAAATCTTGATCCATAGAAATAAAGATGGGTCGATCTGCTTGATATATAGCATCACGGCATTTCGGCGATTTTGGATCGCTGATGAAGGATATCCTGATTGAAACGAAAACATGTCGAAAAAACAGTGTGAGTTGCTTCTCATGAAGGAATTGTTCATTTAAAAGATGCTGTTTTGCGTTCCGCATTTTTATTGGGCGACACTTATGATGTGATGTCATGTGATTATAAATATTAAAGCACCATCTGCTCGCTCCGCGAATTAACCAAAACTAATCCAAGCAAGTACGTGCTATGTTTCAAATTTTTCCCCCAATCGGACCAGAAAAATATTGGTTTAGCCAGCTCTTTTTCCTTAAAGTGCTTCAAAAAGACGACCTTTCCATTGTATTTAAATCTTTAAAATCCTTAATAATTTTGTGGGTTCGCCTTCGCGTTTTTAAAGAAAGGAAGTGTAATTTTGCACGATTGTCCAAGAGAAAGGCCAATTAGTTAATTGCAATAAACTTGGTATATTAACATTGTAACGAAGTTACTATATTTTTAGGGGCATGGTATGTACTCCTGGGTAACTTTCTTATTTACGGGCTATCAACACCATTCTTTTTCGTAAAATCTAATTTAAATATCCTAAGTCTAGTTCCATAAAATATTCCGTCGCGAAAATTCGGGAAATCGGTTTGCATTTTTCCACAGTGTTGGCGCGGTACAGGTAGTACGCCACGCCACTCGTCGCAAAGCGGTGCGCGCGAGGTCCCCACCTAACGGCCAGCCGATGACCACCACCACGATCTCCACCACGCGTCGAGCTAACAAAACCGGGCCGCATCGTGCTAAACCGGCAAGGAGCACCATGTCACCAAGAACACAGACCTGAAGCAAGGAAAGCTGCCGCAACACATCCAAGATCAGATCGCGAGAAAAAACCAACTCCGCACGACATATCAACGCTCACGTGGCCCGGAGGACAGGAGAGCCTACCTGGAGGAATGCGAACTAACCCAAGCCATGCTGGATTCATACAACAACAAGGCCTGGAACAACAGAATCATAGCCGCTAGCCGTGAAAACAACGTATGAACGCACATCAAGAGGATGAAGAGCAGCAAGACCACATGGACAGTCCCATCGATCAAAGATCATCAAAGTGATGAGAGGCGGCGTGGAAAGCATCATCACAGACAAGGCAGAGAAGGCGGAGGCATTCATGGAATACCTCGCAAACATCAGCATCCTAACGGAGAATCTATCAGATGACAGGACACGAAGAAGAGTTCAAAGGACAATAAACGAAATCGAAGAACTGCCGCCACAGGACACGGACAAGATAATCACGAGCCCCCGGGAACTGAAGAGTATCATCAGGAGAGCCAGGCCATACAAAGCACCAGGAGTGAACGGAATAGTCATGAAGGATGCCAAGTTCCTACCAGACAAAGCCCTGACGTACATCATCAACGCCTCCATCAGACTACTTCCAGCCGAAGGACAGGACACAAACAGCGTCATACAGGCCGATATCACTGCTTCCCACCTTAGGAAAAGTATACATAAGAGTGCTCAACAAGAGGATCAACGTGGAGCTCCAAACACTGAGAATCATCATCCCAGAACAGTTCGGATTCCAGCAGGGGAAATCGACAGTCATGCAACTTGCCAGTATAGTGGACCACGCAATGACCGCCATGCAACTTGCCAGTATAGTGGACCACGCATGGCCACCAAGATGCACAAAGCAGGAATCGCGCCGGCTATCACGAAGACCGTGATGAGCTACCTAAAGGACAGGACAACAACCACACTGATGAACAGGACAGAATCAAGGATAATAAGGCAGGGACTCCCCCAAGGAAGCGTGATATCGCCAAACTTCTACATCAACGACGTACCAAGGAAACAGAATAACCGGATAACACTCTTCGCAGACAACGTAGCAGTATACACATCATCCACACAGCAGATGGCAACAGCGCAACCAATAGAACAACACGTCAGGATGATAGCAGAGTACTTCAAGAAGTGAAAATTCAAGATAAACGAGACCAAAACGCAACTAATCAGCTTCAATCAGAAGAACAGGAGAGAAAGGACACACATCACGATCAACTGGACACGGATCGAGAACACCAGCAGCCAGCACAATATTCCTATATATCTAGCCGCAGTCAAGACTGGACAAGGACATCAAGATCAGGCTGCGTACAACACATACATTATGCCAATCATCATGTACGGAGCACCGGTTTGGAGTTCCGCAGCGAAGACCCGCGAGGAGAAGTTATACACGCTGTTATACACGCATCATGAACTACAGATGGGAATATTTCAAGACCACAAGGACACTGCACAGAGAATCCGGGACAAGACCGCTAGAACAGAGACTGCAGGAGTAAGCGACAAAATTATTCATGTACACGACGAGGAGCAATGACCATAGAAATGACCACAAAATGATCCACGAGGTGATGCTATAAAATCAGGAACAAGGACTAGGACACTCGGACCCCCCCCCCCCCTACAGGAAGGACTGCATGAAGCGAAAGAACACAAAAAATTCAGTGTTAGCATAATCATTTATTATTAAATTTATCATGTCAGTTATTTAGTTATCGTAGATCCAGGTGGACGCTTGTTAGGTATCACTTTAGTTGGTAGTATATAGGTATTTATTTGTAAATATGTATATATTGTTAAGTTTGTTATTAGTTTTAGGTCAAAAATCAAGTATCTTAAGGCATCTATTTATAAATAAAAAATAAACAGGCAGAATCCACCTGGGTTCTCGATGAAGACGTCGCCAGCCAGCCAGCCGCCTAGACCAGACCAGACCAGAGAACCGCCACCACTACCGTCAATGTAAGCCACCCAGCTGAGATCGGACCCACGTCGCTTCTTGCCTCGCCGTCATGACAACCGCCATCAGCCGCCCTCGTTGCCGCCTTTCTTGTCTGCTACTGCATAGGTATTAACCATATATACGTATATGGTATTAACGTAAGTACCACGCACTCACGCTGTACTCTCTCTCACACACACATCCACACCCTACACACACTCTCTTCCTCTCTTACATTACATTAAGCTGGTTTGTGTTTTCAGTCCGACCAGCCGCTCATCTTTTCTCTCTCTTTCTTTATGCTATAAGCATATCTTTACAAGCTCTACTCACACATAACCTACATGCTCCTTACCTTGCCTACCGCCTCCGCGTCGCGTCGCCGTAAAATCGTAGTAGCAAAGTATGACCAGAGAGCAGTGACGTATACACCCACGCGCATTACGGAAATTGTATTTTATTCGCGCAGGAAGCCTTCTCAGGACAATTACTATAGTCGCGCCGTATCTTTTGTATCGCCAGCATCATTAATACCGTTATCGCTCGTTCTTTATCTTCTACGCAACAGGCCGCGGATATCCATAACCGTCAGTACCATGTCAGGAGGAGCTATTTTGTACCGTTGATTGGACCGTTTGGAAAGCGAGATCCTGGAGTTTGGACTCGTGTAGACCATCATCAAGATAGCTTTGTCATTGCAGTACCGTTACTTTCTATTTGATACCGCGGCGTTGGTTCTTTTCTTTAAGTTTATGTCACCGTCTTACTATACATACCATACCTTCTGGCAATACTTTATTTCGTAATTCTTTGGTCGCGTCGTTTGGGTTAGTATAAGTCGCATATGAGTAACTCTTTAGTTAAGTTTGGATATTTTAGGTTAGCATCAGTTATAATAAGATGGATTAGATTCAGTTGCATTAGGGCACACACGAGTATACTCGGATAAATCTTTAGGTTACCGTAGGTCTCATCAGGGCTTAGAATAAACCATGCTTTGTAATTCAAGTTGGCAATAGAGAGGCTGCATTAGGTTATTTTTTTGAAATTGTTTGTTTTCTTTCTAATTCCCATCCTACTAGCATTAAGCTAACTTCTAAAGGCAGCCGGCAACCAGCACAGACATGCGCAATAGACCCCTGGTTTTTTTACTGTATTTAAGCTACCTGGTGCGAAGTGGGCCCTCTACCACTATAATCCAGATGCGGTGGCACTCGAGAACCAACCATAGGATGACGTAACCAATGGTGCGAAATCAGTATAAATATACGACATTTCAATAAGACACTAATTCATTATATATATGACAATTATGACGAATGATATAGTTGAAATATTAATGTGATAGTTACACATTCATAGATCGAGTTCACAGTAGACATATCACTAATCAAACCCTTTCCGAATATTACGCGTGCAACTTTTTAAACTTTTATAATTATAATTCTATATCGAAAAAGAGTCGTATTTGCTCCTCTCATGTTAGTCCAGTCAACCAAAATACAATGCTTTATAAGGCTTGTATCTTAACTGACTGGACTAACATGAGATGAGCAAATACAATAATTATAAAATTGTTTTGCAACACAGAATTATAGTGCTTACGATTTTAGGATTTAAGTTGGCTATTCAATCATATCATCACTTATTTACTTTAAGCTCGACAATAACAGATTTAAGGAAGTTACTGTTTGACTGTGAATATTGAGAACTGGACCTTTATGGTTGGATCAGTTATATTATTTTAAACTCGGCAGAACTTAACTCCATTTTTACTGGACAACTTCTAGCTTTTGGCGGATATCTTCTTGTGAAACCTATTTGTTTCAGCATCGTTGTCATTCTATAAGCTTCCTCCTTCTATTATTGAAGGAGTGTTGACATCTCTCGGAAACTTAGGAGACTCTGTCGAGGCACCCGTACGAGGTGGTTCAGCCGGCGAATTTAACCTATACCCACGATGGGGAAGACCCCGTTTTTACCCATTAGATTTACAAATGTGTATTTAAAGATTTTAATACTTCCAGATGGTTCGCAAATATGTTAAAAAGATGATAGGCAACAGTCGAGTACTGATACTATGGGACAGACAGTGTATGCGGTAATTAGTGCCGTAATGTACTTCAAAAAGCGTTAAATCAGTTTCAGCTACCACAAGCTACATTAGAAACGTAAGAACGGTCTAAATACCTGGTAAATGTCAGGATTTTAAAATGACATGCAAAAGAAGCTATTTGGTTCAGCAATATAATAACTAAGAAGGCTAGCTCACATGGGCGTCTGGATGGAGGGGGGGAGGCAAGGATTGCGTCACGCTAACCCAAACATTTAAAAATTTCCTTTCGACCTTTGTTTTAGTGTCAAAATTTCGGATTGCTTCAAAACAATTATTAGCATCCATTTAACGACGAGAAAAGTTTTGCATGGATCCAATCTTCTATGGGACGTCATCCAGTCCCAGAATGGGTCACACACCGCTCGTCGAGCGACATAGGATCTCTCTTTAGTGTGAGTGCCACTACCATGAAAAAAAATTAGTTTCGGGCAACCTAAGTGTGGAGCAGATGCAATGGGGTTCAACAGTGTAGTAGTTATGCAAAATACCAGCGGAAAATATATAATTGAGGTATGACAGGCATTACGGTAATTCCGAACAGCATTCAAGATTCAGGTGGGCGTGGTTTATGATTCAGATGAGCCTTGTCCGTCAACAAAAGGAACAACAAAGGTTTGAATTAGATTTGCCATCTGGTAGTTGGGCTGAAGCTAATTAATTTGAACAGATGACTATAGAAGTGTTTTTGAAGCGGTTTACAAAATTCGTTGATTCTTCTAATGTTAAAAAAGGAGGTGCTGTCCTCTTTATTTTGGGCATGCATCTCATACGAAAGGACTCAAAGTCACCGATTTAGCTCGTTAAAAAGGTGTTATTCTATCTCCACATCAATGTTCGCATAGGCTATAGGTTCAGTTTGGGTTAGTCTATATTACGAAGAGGAAGTGCTAAAGCCCAGGTAAAGTAATTACTTTATTCCCGAAATCATCCTTATTTGGACAATCCTTTGTTAATGTTGCGAACATGCAAACTGCGTTAAAAGGTTCTAAAATAACGGGTATTTGGCTAACAAAGGAGGGTAAGTAACTTCATTGATATCTGCTTTTTACCAGCTGAGACGGCAAATATTCCCATTGCTAAAACACAAGCCGAACCTACTCCAGTCAATGATGGCAATAATTCCATTAATAGTCCCTCCAACACACTTTCCAAAGTAATCCTCTACATAGATGATTCTGAATGCCTGTCATGCCTAATGTATCATTAAAAAAACCTTCAACTAAAGGTTGGGTTTCATGCATTCGGTACAAAGAGCGGGTTCATAGTTCTTTTACATGGGAATCAGTACTTGTCGGTGAACTGTGTTAGCCCAATAATCGTGAGGACCCTACCCTGTCCCGTAAAGGGCTATCATTATCCTTATCCAAAAGTAGGCGAGATATAAGGGAGTAAAGAATATTTGTTTAAATTAAAACCAAAAGGAAACGCGTTATTTATTTTATCGATGATGATCCTGCAGTTTTTCGAATTTGTATTGATTATTCACACCCTAAAATATAAATTTGAACCTTACAAAATTCCCATTCCGCCCAGGTGTCACCTAATTATTAGTTTACAAATAAGATTCTTGAGGGGTATACCACAAATCATTCAAAAACACCTCCCGAGGGGTCAAGCACCACCAACAGCAGCAGTAAAGGCCAATTCAAGAGCCGAATAAAATGCTCACACCTTAACGTCTATTACTAAAATGCTCGAGGTCTCCGTACCAAGTTTGCCAAACAGTTATTAATTACCACATAGTAGCTCTTTTAGAGACTGGCTTGAACAATAGGAGAGCTTGGTTTTGATGCATATGATCGTTCGGCCGCAACCAGCACCGCCGAGCGTCTTGGAGGGGTCCTGATTGCTGTTCATCCTTCAATTTCATCAAGCTTAATAGAACCTACAAGCGATATAGAACAGGTGTACGATATAATTGGCACAGGTAAAACGCAAATGGATCTACTTACCACCAAACACTCCATTAGAGAAATATGAAATTTTTGGCAACAATCTTGATAAAATAACTCAACAGTTTAATCATGCTGAGTGCTGCATTATGAGTGACTTCAAGCTGCCCAAGGCTAGATTAACTATAGAGGATGGATGTTCTACTGCTCACCGATCTGTGGATGGATATCTGCCTCCTACCGAACTTGGCAAAATACAACACATGTCTGAGGTCTGTGCCTTCCAAAATCTGTTTCAGCTCAATGAAATACTCAACAGTGTCATTCTCGACTTAGTTCTTTGCCATTCCAGGATGTCCATCACTCAGCCTGATGCCGATGAATTTATACTTCCACTTGATAGCAATCACCCGTCATTGAACTTTCAAATCAGTTTACATTATACTCACAGCACTTCAAACCCCCACGCGGAGGTGGGTTTTACTACGATTTTAAATCTGCTTGTAAACGATTATTTTAGTTCAATCCCATGGGAGGACATATTTTTAATAGGTCTGTGAACAATATGATAAACCTCTTCTATGATGTATTGTATAAAACTCTTGATATCTTTGTACCAATCAAAAAAATTGCAAGTAGAAAGTTTCCTAAATGGTTGTTACAAGACCTAAAAGCACTTACCATACAGAAAAAAACCGTCCATCAAAAATACAAGCCTCTTCATTATCAAAGCTTCTCCAATTTACGTTCCCAGCGTAACAATCTCTCTCTAATAAGCTTGCAAAACAATATACAAAACATAGAAGCAGCCCTGCAACATGGCCCTAAATAATTCTGGTCTTACACAAACTCTTTACAAAATTCTAGTAAACCACCATCTAGTTTAAACTTGAATGAGAAATCAGCCACTAGGGGACCCCAAGCTGCTGAAAATTTTGCTGAATACTTTAACTCAGTGTACAGTGTACACTAACCAATCTTTTGACCCTCTCCACCAGCCATCTCTCAGCGCTCACAATTTAAATAATTTCACTATTCCAATCTCAGATATTTATACCGAATTAAAAAACGTAGACTCACATAAGGGTCCTGATTCTGATAACGTACCTATTCATAAATTGGGAGATACAGCAAATACGGCCAACTATCGTCGTATTTGTGTTATTTCTAAAGTGTTCGAGAACATTGTCACAAAGTTTGTTCTTTACTGGGTGCAGAAATAATACCCGACCAGTTTGGCTTTAAGAGGAATTCTTGTACAGATATTAATCTTGTTACCCACATGGACATACTGACAAACGCTTTGGAGAGAGGTGAAGAGGTTCATTTAATATACACCGACTTCTCCAAAGCGTCTGACAGAGTCAACCATGCGGTGTTGGTCAGGAAATCGAATACACCGGGCATTTCTGGCTTCTTACTACTCTGGATAGAGAGCTACTTCGCCGATAGGGTCCAAATGGTGATGTTAAACATATTCACTTCTTCTCGAATCCCAGTCTCATCAGGCGTGCCTCAAGCAAGGTTCACACCTGGGACCTCTACTTTTTAACATCCATACCTCAGACACTGTCTTTTTCTTCTATTTGCAGACGATATTAAGTTGTTTTAAAAATAGCCACCCAAAATGACCGCCTCGTACTCCACGATGATGTTGACAGGCTAACTCATTGGTGCCAGACTAATGGCATGGAACTAAATGTGTTAAAATGTAAAGTAATCAAATTCCATAAATCCTTTAACAACTACATTTACCATATCAGTGGCCCTCCCTTGGACTGTGTGGTGGATCAAGGATTTGGTGGTCTTGTTAAATCCTCGGCTAGATTTTGCTGATCATATCGACTTTACAATCAATAAAGCGCTTCGAATGCTGGGGTTTGTGACACACAGTACGAGGGTCTTCAAGAATATTAGCTCCATCAAAAATTATCTGTATTTATCTTGAGTATGCTGCGTCAGCATGGAGTCCAACCTACACCTGTCATGTACACCGACTTGAAAGTGTATAGCGCAAATTCTTCAGATACTTGAACTACTACAAATTCTTCAATAACCAGGAACTTTATTATGCAAACCTCTGCGCTGCTCTATCCATCACCATCATCCCTTTCCTACAGAAGAAAGCAAAGAGACCTAAAATCTATTCACGAAATCATTAACTCAACCATCAACTGTCCATATTTAAAATCCCAAATTGGTTTACATGTCCCCTCTTGCAACACTCGCACAACTCAAACATTCCACCAGCAATTCCACAGAACCAATTATGGATATCAATCTTTTATTCCTCATGCTCTCAGATTGTGCAATCAGCTAAGTGAGCTTGATTGTTTGGGCCATACGAACCATTTGGGAGATCTGTCACTGGCCTTTCTATATAAGTGTACCCGTTTTGGAAAGTGCCGTGTTATGTAGATTTTTTTTGGGCTTATTTTCACTTTTGACTTTGATTTTACATATTGTTTTTGTTGTGTCAACCTAGTCTTTAATTTTTAATTTTGAACTTGCTATATTTGTTAATTATCAAAATCTTTTATAATAGGCTTGGCCCGTCAATAAATAAATAAATAAATATAATTTTGAGAGTGAATTAAAACAATGCCATAATCTTACTCATTACTTACCTTACAACATCAACAGCATCATTCTTCTCCAAAGCGGAAAGTGGTTACCTACTTGCATTTCTGTCCAAAAGCGTTTATAATAAGCAAACTTGCTGACCTATATCTATCATCAAAGGCCAAATAAATCCTCGATAACTTGCCGAATAATATACCTGGCCATAACAAAGACAAAGCTAAGAAGCTCTGGTCGCCCTATCCCTCCTAGAAAATTAATTGCAGGGACTTATGCTGACAAACTTTAGTGCCCCATTTTAATGTTCATATAAAAGAAACATTTCGCCACCGGCCCGAGTTCTTTATGTTGACCTGTACCTAAATGAGAAAGGTTTAAAAAACAAGAAAAAATGTATTCGCTGCATGAAATTAGTTTTACGTCAACACATTCATCCAAATAATAATTAATCACTCATTTTAGGAAAATGTGCTATTTTATTAATAAAAGCTGAGACATCATTTTAATAAATACCACAATTAAAATTAACGGTAAGTTTTCAGGTCAGTCCAGTTTAGTTGTGAAACACCAATTCCTTTAAATAAGCCTACAGAAAAAAATCAAGTTGACCCAGATCCGGTGATCATGGTGGCTATTCAGTGGCATCCAGTTCCGCGCCCAGAAAATTCATCATAAAGAAGTTATCTGGCAGGCAACTGCCCTGTTGAAGAGTTGGATCTTAATTTTCCACATCTACTTCAATAGTATCGATAACGGCAAGAACAAAAAAAAAACAATTAAATTGTTTTGTTGAATATATTAAGCTTTTCATATCAGTTGGGATTCTCATTTACCTAGTAATGACAGTTATTATATTTGCCGACTGATCCGTTAATGATTAATAGTTTCGGTGCAGCGCACTGCACTTTATCTTCGGAATAATACATGTTTCTTAATGATCGTTGATTCATAACCGCCCCTTGGATCAATATAAACCAAACACGTGAATCAATTTAATTTTCTCTATTAATCAGAAACGTTCATTAACGGCGTGCAGCGGAGAAGGGTTCAAATACACTTGCTGGAAGACAAACGGCGCCACATTTCCTGACCGATATTATGCTGGCATCAGATAATTGGAGATATTCAGATTGAATGCAATATTTATTGATTGGAAGTTTAATAATGGTTACTCCTTAAGAGTAATATAATATTTTTATATAATATATTGTGGAATATACACTATGCCCTTAATTAAAGGAGTAGAGGAGAGGAGGGCATTGGTACACGGGGCACATATTTGGAAATCTAGTCGGGGGCACATATGGACACTGTCCCAATCTACCCCAGAAAAAATGTGGGAAATGACTGAATATATTTTTCAGGCTTTAAAGTGGTAAAGACTTACAAGAGGAAGACCGATCGTTCTGCTATATCGGAGGAGAATATAATTGCCGCTGTTGAAGATGTTTTGCAAGGAGGATTTTCAATAAGAACTGCAGCCACAACCTACAACTTAAAAAATCGACTGTGGGTAACAGAGTGACGAAAATAAAAAAAAAACGCCTGGAAGACCCTAGCCGAGATCCTGACGCTTCTGACAGACAAGATCTAGATGTCGACATATCATTTTCATCACCATTCCAGTCAAAGTATTCGTCTCAACAAGTTTTCACATCTGCCCAAGAAAAACAACTAGCCAAATATTTTATCCAAAGTTCGAAATTGACATATACCCAAGCTCAAAAATTGTTATTCGAATATGCCAAAAAAACTAAATGTGAAGTATCCGCCGAGCTGGAATAACTCGTTATCCGCTGGAAAGGATTGGATGAAATTATTCATGAAGAGGTATCCAATTTTGGCATTAAGGAAGCCAGAAAATATTAGTATGGCAAGAGTCTCCGGATTTAATGAAACTATTTCCTGAAAGTTTTAGAAAAGTACAAGATACCACCAGGATGAAAAACGTGTTGCCACTGTTTTAGATGCACCGAAAGTTATTGTCAAAACTGGTACAAACCAAGTGGGTCAGGCGGTATCCGCAGAACGAGGAGAGCAGGTTACATTTTGCGCCATAATAAATGGCGTTGGAAATACAATTCTTACTGTGTATGTGTTTCCAAGAGCAAAATTTAAGGATGATTTTATGAAAGGTGCGCTCTACAGGAAGTCTTGGATTAGCCAACAAGTCAGGGTCAGGATGGATGACATCCATATTATTTTTGCATGTTATTAAAAACATACAGAAGCATACGAAATGTACGAAGGATGAACCCATATTGATTGTTTTGGACAACCATGAGTCCCATATCAGACTTGAAACAATTTTATACTGTAGGGAGAATGAAATTATTTTCGTTACCTTTCCGCCCCATTGTACACACCACCTCCAGCCACTTGACGTTGCGCTTTATGTCCCATTTATTGGTGAATCATCCTGGCAAAAGGGTATCCATTATGAAATTGCAGAACTGACAGAAACAGCTTATCAGAAAGCTTTTACACTGGCCAATATATATTCTGGGTTTAGAAAAAGCGGTATTGTGCCTTTTGATAGAGGTATTTTAAAGAAAGATGACTTCGCTGCTGCATCTGTAACAGATTCAAGAGCTCCAGAAGAAACAGACGGACCATCAACATCTTCGCTGATCAATAGCACTCCATCAGCTTCATTATAGCCGGAAGTCATATCTCCAGACACAATACGGCCCTACCCCAAAGCAGAAGAAAAGAAATCAAATTCCAAAGGAAGACGACCTAGAAAATCGCGAATTCTAACAGAGACGCCAGAAAAAGATAGACTAGAAGAAGAAAAGATAGCCAAGCAAAAGAAGTAGCAAGTGAAACATAATCTGTTTGATAATGTAGAGCAACAAGCGAATGATTCAGATGAATTTGGAGATAAAGTGAGCTATGCTGATGATGAATCTTGTAACAGTTCGATTTTGCCAATTTTAAAATTTCATTTATATGCCGCATTTAGGCAAAAATTATGCTGTAT
>MU185132.1:121362-138194 GCA_016904865.1 Pissodes strobi
GGAAAAAAATTTTTGGGGTTCAATCTTTAAAAAAAAACGTGTTGCAATCTGACTGTTTAAGTGAAATGGACCATGAAAATTCCGACCAAGAATTCATGCAAGACGTAGAAGCTATCATAGATCCTGAATCTGGGATTCCAAATGTCGAAATCGGTGACTTTTTGCTGGTAAAGTATTGTACGAACAAGACCCAAAAGTATTATGTTGGAGAAGTGGAAGAAATAGTCGACGGAAAATATTTAACAAATTTTCTCAGAAAGAAAGGAAATAATGGATTTACCTTTCCCCAAGTCTGCAAGGTCTTGTTCAATAAAGCGGTTTCAAGTAGACTTCGGTGCCTATAATGTCAACTAAACTAAATAAAAGTTTTGTGTTTAATATGTTTTACTGTTTATACGACTTTATTCATCAAATGAATACGACTAAAAATTTTAGAACAAAACAAATTGTTTTTGTCCACACCTGCCCCTACACTGTCCAAATCTACCCCAGCCAAGGGGTACATTGGGACAATTTGGATACTTTGGATAAATACAAAAATCTGATTCATCTATCATATATGGTCCTTAAGCTGAACGAAAGATAGAGAAAAAAGGTGGTACAAGTGTATGAACCAACATCAAGCCACACTGATAAAGAAATATACAAGGAAAGGCATAGAATGGTCAAAAAGGTCCTTAGCAGAACTTGGGCGAGGATATAATAAGCTTCCAACAGAGCATAGCAAACATATTAAAAACTCAGATCCACAAGGCGATATGGACGACTGTGCATTGCAGCAGTGCAAGAGAGTCAAAACGAGCACTGTCCAAAAGCCATGAAAGACAAAAAAACAGTCAAGCCACCAGACAACTGATGCAAAAAAGACGTAATGCGAGAAGCCAGAAATCGGTCATCAAAGCAGAAATGAAAGAAATGAACAAGCAAGTTTCCAAAGCTATAAGAAAGGATCAGAATTTACAACAAAAACGAAATTGAACGAAAGTAAGAAACAAAAACGGAAATATAACAACAAATAGGGAAGAAATACTGAAACTTGTAGAGGACTTCTATCGGGCGCTGTACAGAAGTCACAGGGAGAAAAATGTAAATGTGGATATAGAACCGGATATACTATCAGCCGGAAAAAGTATTATAAATCAAGGCTACGAGGAATTACCAGATATATCTTTAGGAGAAATCGAATTTGCCTTGTGAAGAACCAAAAACGACAAAGCACCTGGGGAGGACTGCCTGGTTGCAGATGCAATTAAGAAGGGACGGTCTTTGTTTGCTCAAGAAGATAAAGGCTTTATTTAACCTCTGTTTAAACAACAGCACAATCCCGGGGAAATGGTACAACGCTACTGTTATAATACTACACAAAAAGGGGATATAACTGAGCTGAAGAACTACAGACCAATCAGCCAGCTAAATCACCTATATAAGCTCTTCACAAAAATAAAAACCACTAGACTAGAGAACAACCTAGACTTCTACAAGCCAATGGAGTAGGCGGACTTCCGTGCCGATTTTGGAACAAATTATCATCTGCAAGCTGTGAAAGTACTGATTGAGAAGTCGAGATAATACAATAGACCGCTAGCTGTGGCCTTTGTAGACTTCCATAAAGCCTTCGATACGGTTGAGCCACACGCCGTTTTGGAAACACTACAAGAATGCCGCGTCGATTATCGGTATACAAAGTTAATCTACAACTTCTACAAAAGCGCGAACATGGCAGTAAAGCTATTCGAAAATACCGAACGTATCCTTAGTAAGTCAGGGAAACACGATCCCTCCAAAACATGCAGTCCTGGAATATGCATTGAAGAAGCTCAACTGGGAGGGAAAAGGCGTAAATATAGACGCTAAGAGACTAACGAACCTACGCTTTGCGAATGACATCATACTGGCGGCTTAAAATCTGAGGAACGTGCTACGGGAATTCCAGCAGGTGTGCCCTAAGGTAGGCCTAAATATCAATACATCTAAAACAAAATTTATTACAAACTTAGTCCCGAGTGGAAATATTATAGTGGGGGACAAAGAGATAGAATTGGTAAAAAAATATACATACCTTGGCCATGAAATCCGAATCTCCAGAGACAACCAAACATGCGAACTAAAGAGAAGGACAACCCTGGCGTGGGCAGCTTTTGGAAAACTTGGAGACGTGTATAAGGGCGCCCTACCAATATGCTTGAAGAGGAAAGTCCTCAATCAGTGCTTGTTGCCGGTCATGACCTATGGAGCCGAGACACTAGCCTTGACCACAGCATCTGCCAACAGACTCAGAACAGCACAGCGTAAAACGGAAAGATCATTGCTGGGCGTGTCGCTGAGAGATCATGTCAGAAACGAAGAAATAAGTTGAAGAACGGGCGTCACAGACGTTATTGCACGTATCGCCAGGCTCAAGTGGAACTGAGCTGGACAGTTGGCCCGAATGATAGACGGAAGGTGGACGAAGAGGATGCTGGAGTGGAGACCTCGGGCTGACAAAATAGCAGGGGACGACCTCCAACGCGCTGGACAGATGATATAAAGAGGGCAGAGAGAGGGGAGTCCTATGTCCAGCAGTGGACACAGAGAGGCTAGTTGATGATGATGATGATGGTATGATGGCAAGTTTTGCCCTTCAACACGTCGATCACAATTGATCTCTTGTGTATTTCCTTCTATGTTAAACGAAAATTCCTATCTCTTTCGAAAACATCAGAATATTTGGAGGTTTGAGCATTTCATGATATCAAGTACCACATGGGCATATTCGCGATGCCTTGACCTCTGGTGAGTCAGTGCGTGACATTTGCATAGTAGGTGCTCTGGCGTTTCAGCAATAGTTTAGTAGAATCTGCATTATTCATCAGTAATTTTTCACATTTTCTTGAAGTGGTACCTCTAGGGGAAATGTCCAGTGAGAAGGTTTACGACCAGTTTTATCTAATTTTTTTGGAGTTAGGCGAGTGAGAGCTGAGCCTTTTGGTCTGTCTGTACCCAGGTGCATTGGCCCAATGGGTCTCTTTCCACCTTTTTCCCCAATTTCTAGTGATGCCACAGAATGATTTAGACTCACAAAAGGTAGTCTGTGAACCATTTCGTACGAGCTAGTGGGCAGCGGCTTCGTTGCCTTCCACATCTTCGTGCCCTGGTACCCACATTAGGGTTAGGGTCTGTTTCTATTTGCCAGTTGATCTCTAGCCACCCAACAATCACACACTGGCCGAGAGATGATTCTGCTAGATGCTAGCGCTTTTAAGGCAACTTGACTCTGGTCATCGCCTCTATCTGGATGTGTTTCAGGATTTTAAGGTGACCGGTCAGGTTTCCTGACTTCAGCTTTGTGTCTGAGTGACTCTATGCGCACTTGTCCAGGTTTCCTTTTGTATGCATATGCGCAGCGGAAGGAGGTTAAGTAAGGTTTCCAGAGCTGCTGTGTGGGCATAGCCCCTGATATATCCAGACAGACAAGCCTTTGACCCTTGTTAGCTTTCGCTGTGTTGTTATTTCCTTTATTTTTACTCACCACACTAAGCAGACGTAGGTTATAATAGGCTTTACAGCAGTGTTATAGAACACCCAGGTGATGGAGGGCTAAAGACCCCATGGTTTACCAAAGAGTCCTCGACAGGCCCAGAGCGCTGCCGTTGCTTTTTTGATATTTCTTTCAAGCTCTGGGTCCCAGGTTAATTTCTGGTCAAGAACTATTCCAAGATACTTAAACTCTCTTGGAGGCTCTACCGTTGTCCCTCTTAAAGTGGGTGCTTTAAGATTCAGCTTCCTTCTTTTTGTGAATGGGATCACTACGGTTTTGCTTCGGTTGGCATTTAGTCTTTCCTTTGTGCACCATGTGCTGATAAGGCTGAGTGCACTTTGCATACGTTCTTAGAGAACGTTGTCATGCTTATCTCTTATTATCATAATTGGGTCATCTGCGTAACCTTGGTCTTCAAAGCCTGCTTCCAGAAGATCGTCATCAACTAGAGACCAAAGCATGGACGATAGGACCACCCTTGGGGGCATCGTTTTAACACTTTGACTGTGACGGTTGTTTCTCCAATGGTCACGATGACTTCACGGCTGGTTAGCATGGATTTTATACATTGTGTAGTGGTTGGTTTCTCTCCTCTGCGGGTTGCGGCACGCTGAATGGATTAATGTGAGGTGTTGTCCTTACTTGTTGAATTTTGGTAAAACAATTTTAGACAGGATCAGACTTATAAGGTTCTTCTAGATCGCAATCAATGCGGAAATAAAAAATAGTGTCATAATGATAATTACTTAATTAATTTTGAAATTTTGCTTTGTATAATGCTAGTATTCCTGTCAAGCTAAAAAACAGATTATTTTAAACGCATGTGATTGACACAGTTTACATAATATTTTCCGTAAGTTCCGCAACAATGTTTGTTTATTTGACATTATATCATATATTTTCAGACGTTATACGTGAACGTTAAAAAGCTTTTAATCTGTCTAGAAAATTAATGGGAGCTTATGTAGATGCGGCGCGAAGTTTTGAAATAAATGTTAAATGGCATAAAAAGCCTTTTCGAACGCAATTTTTAAATAGTCGTTCGGATAAAATTAATGAACCATATTAATCGATTTGATCCCTTAGTCGGAGAGAGCTTTAACGTAGTTGGAAGGAAACACATTATAATATGTGAATGGAGTTATCCCATCACATTAGGACTTGATTCATCTGTTTTTAACCATCATGATCATGATGAACTGTACGCAAATATTTATCGCAAATCTATATTGGACTTTAAATCATAGAAGTATGATATATTTCATTTATTTAAAATAAATTTAGCAATTAGTTGCAAAGCAAAAATAAAGTGATCATTAATCAGAGCATAACAACCAAATTTGTCACTTACACTTACCTAAAATCTTATAGAAGACTGGAGAATTCGGTAAGAAGTCCACAGAAAGGCTGAAAAAGATATAATGGAACGAGTTAATTATGGAGCAAGTACAACTAAAAAAAATGGATCAGAACAATTTTTCAAACCCAATAGATTGATGAAGATGTTAAACACACGTTTACTAAGAAGCCAATGTTCTTGAGAGACCGTCTAAAAATGCAAATAGTTACCGGCGGCGGTGGCGCCGGCGTTTCGATTGTTTATGCTTTATTATGTCACAGAGTGTCGCGATTTCTGGGCCCTTGCCCTCATCACGACAGGCTTGCACCCAGGGAGCTCTGAACACAACAGATCTCAATGTGGCATAATAAAGCAGGCTTCAGAGTACAAAACAGAAAAAATATAATGAAACAGGTGTAAAACCATTGAGTTTGCATTATTTAATTTATTTTTTGAAGCCATTTGCATACTAGGACGAAAAAATACGGTCATTTTCTGCAATGAAAGCTCAACTACGCGGAAATAAATTCGGCGCGAACATTACGCGATACGTCAACCCTGTGTCACAAGCCAGTGGTGCTGACTACACAAAAAAACTTAGCTAATTGTCACGTATATTTACATTGTAAACAACAACGAATTTCAAAACGAAAAACAAATTAAATTAGCAGCGCACAATGTTTGCTATAGTTGGTGGTAAATATATATCGAAATGGGAAATATAGTGAAATATTCCTTCGAAACCGAGATATTATTGTATTTACATACAACTACAATACAGCTAAATAGACATTCGGTTAATCAGTGCTCTTTCGATAATAATTACTCTGGTTACACGTGCGGAAATCATTACAAAAGGCAGTCTGAAAATCCGCTTCGAATCGTTCAGTGAACGGCGGCCGCGTGCGAAAAGTATACTTGCCATAAGAGCTAGAAACAAGATATTTTCCAAGATCGTCTGGAAACTGTGCAGTTTTGAAACATTATTTATAACAAAATTTAACACTTTAAATAATAATATTAATAGCCGATGCCAACATTACTCTGCTAGCTGATGATAAAAACTGAGGCTTATTTCGTCTGCAATGATATTTGGTGGTATCCATACACAGGAGCCCAACCTAACCGCAACAATGGTGGCTTTCAATCCCACATGCTTTTTAATAGTAGTTATGTTCGCAGACTGAAGAGAAACACAGAAATAGCCACCAGGAAGTTGGGAAAAATCATATTTTTAGTGGTGTTTTAAGTTATATTGACGGGGGCATGTTTTTGAATGAATACACTTTAGTAATGCGGCAAAGGAACTCTCTTGCGCATAAGCCACCAGTCTGGGGTCATTGTGCTCATACTCATACGTCAATTCACCCGGTAGCACCAAGACACACCATTTCTACGATTTAATTTTTCTTATATACTCCATGTTCAGCACGCAGCTCTCGAAGTGCATCAGAGTAATGCATGGAGTGGACGACCTCGTCATCCAAGCACCATAAGCATTCCGGATCTTCTACAATTCGCAGTAGGACCAGGAAGGCTTTCACCCTTTAAGACGCTGGATCCCTCAAGAGTAGCCCAACCTACCTCATAACTGAAGCAATCCACCATAGATCCTTGGACCCTTGGAAGACAATACATTAATTGTATAACTGAAGCAATCCACCATAGATCCTTGGACCCTTGGAAGACAACACATTCATTGCATTTCTTAGGATAGCTGCTGCCGTACGGTAGGAAATACCAATTATAACCTCAGGTCCTATTGAACGCATTGCTGGACCTGGTTGTGGCAGACAATCAGCCTCCTGGTTTCTCGACTGACCCAAGCGAGAATGATTATGCCCGGATAAGGCCAACGCAGAAAGAACTCTATTAGTCTCAAGTGCTGACAGAGTAGCTTTGCTGTTCGAGCAAATGTAGATATCCTTCCATTTGAAGGCTCTTAGCATATGAGAATCGCACACAACTCTCCCTAAAGTGCGTCCAGATAAATTCCAAGAGGACAAACAAGTCTCGTCCCTAGTGTTTGTTCATGATCATCTGCTCAATCGTCTGTATACTAGCCAATGCCATTAACCGAACGTGGCCTGCAATCTGATGGTGGATAGTAGGCTGTCCGTCCTCACTGAGAGTGCCGATCATTCGTCAGCCACTGTCCTTCAGACTTTAATACGTCTTTAAGGTGACTGAGACCTTTCAGTCTATTGGCAGGTCTTGAGGCCTCATGCTCATCAACATCAGTCAGTCTCTCAAAAGCTCTGGTGGACGCCGTGCTCGTATCGTCTGTAATTACCGCGTAGGCTAGTTTCCGAATTCTGTCTAACTAGGCCCTAGCCAGGGTCCTTTGCGTACCAGTGCTGCATAGGATGGCCCCAAAGATTATTATGAGGCATACTACAGCCATGTAGATGCAATGTGGAATTCTCGCCTGTAGACCCCACGGGCATCCAAAGCTTTTTTACATTATTAGTATTTTTAATGTGGAAACTTACTTGCTATTTCCAGGTCAACTTTAAGTCCGAAATGCTTGGTTGGCCTTTTGTAGCTCAAGGGCTGGACGAACCAGATGATGGGCGTGGGAACCATTCCTAGCATTCGTTTTCCTTTAAAGAGTACTAATTTTGCCTTACCTGGATTGACTCTAAGCCTCCCCTTCCTCTACAGGTGGAGTCTTTGTCGCATAAGTCTCCTTGTGCCCGAGTGATGATGATTAGATGAGTGTATCTTCGAGATTCATTTAGCTTCTGCAGTAAGCTCTCCGCTACGAGACCCCAAAGAAAGAGCAAAGAAACGCTATCTTAGGGCAGCCTCTGGGTTCCCTGGCCACTGCAATGTCAATTTCCATCCTGACTGTGAGCCTTTAAGGCATGGCTCTTACTCACACGACAATGGAGAAATCTGTGCCAGGCCTGCCCACAGCTTAACAGATAGGTTCGAAGGATGTGCTGTCAAATCTACCATCTTTATCTAGGAAATGGCCATGGTCAAGCAATGCATCCACTGTATCAACTACAATATAGTGAGCTGTGGTTGATTGCAGCCAAGATGAAAATCACAGGAATAGAGTGGCTTTTTCATACCTCCTGAAAGATTTTGCTTTCCTTCTCTTGGATGGCTAGTACCATCATTTGGAGATAATGGAAATTTACCAGAAGAATAAAATGAAATTATTTTCAAACTTTCCTCTACTAGATTGGCTGAAGAACATGCTTTTATATCAAAAAGTAGATTTAGTAGATTAGAACTCTTTTAGTATACATTTAATTATGAAATGCATAATGGCCACTTGGGTTCTTCATAATATGTGTTTCAATAGGAAATATTTTCTAGACATAAAAGAAGATTTACTAGCAGATAGAGGACACCAACCCGAGCAGGTGGGAATTATCCAAGAAAGAAATGAAAAGGGCAACGTTCTAAAGGATAGAGGGAAATAATCATTGAAAATTTGTTTCAGAAAATTGGAGTATAGAATTATATTAATCTAATTTATATTTAAGGCAGACAAAAATGGAAACCTGAGACTTGACTTGAATTCCATTACTATTGATGACATGTTGTTTGTAGATGATGATGCGGATGCTTGAATAGTTTACTAATTTAACAAATCCCTTACTGCTGCACACAGTCAGATGCTTTAGTGAAATCTATGAGATCTGTTTCCCTGGAATGCAAGCTACTTTTCGCTTAAAAAATATTACATTAGACTAACCTAATAACTGGAGAGATACTTGATTAAACCAGCTTGATTTGTGATCAACCTGCCTATTCTTCAACATGTTTAAAGTACCATAAAGTGAGTGATATTGGCGACATTTCCAGTCTTGTACGTAGCAATACAAATATTTAAAACAGCAAAACCTGGAAGCTTTGCTAAAAAACTTCGACAAATAGCGTTGCTAATTTAGAGACGTTCGTTTTCCCCCTCAATTATTCAAGATAAATGCCTTTAACGGCACAGTCCTACGATGAAAATACATTAAAGAACGCTACGATAATTACGCCTGTTTATATAACTTCTTTGCCGAGTTTAAATTCGTTATATTCGTCTTGAAAAGCGCGGTTCTAGGGAAAGAAAACAAGTCGCCCTCACTCTCACTTTTGCAGTAAAAACGTCTCGAAAAAGTAAACTGGAATTGGCCTAATCCTGTTATCTTCATGCATCTTGTCGCAGTCGCTGTAACTGAAAAAAAGACTGCTGGGAATGCGGAGATAAAGTCGACAAATGGATTTTTTCTCCTCGAACATAAATTGTCCGGTTATGGTAGATGAGGCGCAAATAAGTCTTATCAGATGTCGTGAAAAGGACTATCATTTCTTATTGTTTTTGCCTTGCAGAATTTCTATTTTTCATAAAATTGAAGTGTGACTGTTATGTGTCGCAATTGTCTTTTCTATAGTCTATATTCTCTCTAGAGGTTTTGCAAGGGAACGGAAAATAAGAAATATCATACTACCATGCGGCAGAGAGGACATTGAAACCCTTGAAAAGAATACGCTAACGCTATAAGATTGCCAATGTATGTTAAAAATGCATTATTTTGCTTTAAAACACCTCTTTCATTCATTACTTCCATGACAGGACCTTGCAGTTCTTTTCAATATTACATTATATTTATTCCGTATATGGAGTGGATCGATACAAATGAACTCTTAAATAAATAAGTAAATACATAATTAAAAGTATGTGAATAAAGCTGGACGAATGGGAAGTTAAAAACGTAGTAAATAATTGTCGTTCACCTAGTGGGATAATAACTGTGGGGAGTTAAAATATTGACTCCTACTGCAGCATGACATTGGATAAAAAGTCACAATCTCTTCTTCGTGTATTTACATGATATATACCCAAACATTGTAACGTTCGCATATATAAATTCAGTGTACGCTATGACGTCCGCGAGTAGTTATGAGGTCCAATTGAATATATATTAATCCTGTATAAGGAGTAGATTCACATAAATAAAAAAACTTGCAGTAAACAAGTATGAAAATCGAATCCTATGGAGTATAAATAACTAAATAACTAATTAAATATATATATAGAGAAAGCTAAAAATAAACTGGGAATTGTCGTTCAACCAGTGGCGTAGTAATGGTGGGGAATTAAAGTACTGCTTCCCACTGCAACATGCCACTGGATAAAAAGTAGGATGCGTGTTTTCGGTCAAAATTTGAATTTATTGCGAAATAATCTTATTAGCTTTTAGATTTTAACGTACGGTATCTGTAAATCCGGACACTTTGTATAAAATGCAACAGTTTTAACAATACAATCTCGTCTTTGTTTGTTTACATGATATATACTCAAACGTTGTAACGTCGGTATATATAAATTCAATACACGCTATGACGTCCGTGAGTCGTTAAGAGGTCCAATATAATATATATTTATTCTGTATAAAGAGTGGATTAACGTAAATAAAATCAACTTTGCAGTAAACAAGTATGACAATGGACTTACTGAAAATAAATAAGTAAATAAGTAATTAAGTAATTAAAAACATATGAATAAAGCTAAAAATAAATGGGAATTAAAAAAAAAGAGAATAATTGTCGTTCGACTAGTGGTGTAACAATTATAGGGAGTAGAAGTACTGCCTCCCCCTGTAGCATGCCACTGGATAAAAAAAGAGATGTGTGCTTGCGGTCAACATATGAGATTATTGCAAAAAATATATTTATGTTAAATTTTAACATCCTGTTAAGGGTTTATGTACCTCCCTCGGATTTCATGAATTTGGGAGGGCTATCGCCAGTCGAGCGTTGTTGATCGAGTATCCGGACATCCTGTATAAGTGCTTTTTCTAATTTCTCCCTCCCCTCCTTATTTTTGTACGGATCAAATTTGAGTTGATAATAAATTAGTGTAAAATTGGCAAACGATAGTTTCAAGATGGCGGCTAGGCGCCATTTTGAAAAAAAGCTCATAACGGCTGTGATTAACATACTTTTTATTTATTTTTATTTATTTATTAAACGGGAAACCCCCATTATTAAATGACAACAGTATACCATAATGGTTATGTCAATATAAATTTACAAAAGTAATAAGTAATTTTAGAATATATAATTCCAAAACAATAGGTAACAGCCATACTAAAAATAACAATTAAATCACAAGAACATTAATATTAGTATAAAATGGCAATTTTAGTATTTTATAATTGAGAGAAATGTCATACATAATCCTTCACTTATCAAGAGTAAGAAATTTCAGTTTATGCAAAAAACGGGAGTGTAGTCATGATCAGCAATGAGATTCAAATTAAACCTATAATTACAATATCTCAAAAATTTGTTTTGTATTCTCTCGCGTAATGACTTATAAACATTATACTGAAGTAGGAAAGTCTGGTAATGTCCATGGGAACTTTAGGGCAGGCTATTTCATCAAAACAAGAACTAGAAATTGAGGTGGTGAAGCTAAACAGTATAATCATCGACTCCTATGAACAAGCGTGCCCAGTTAAGAAAGCGAGCGCCAAGAGGCTGCCTTGGTGGAGTGATACTCTGGACCGTCTTAGAAAAGACGTGAGAAGATCACACCGCCACGTTTTCAAGGAAGGGCAGCAAGAGCTCTGGGATGTGTATCCGGAAGCCAGAAGGAAATTTAAAATCGAGGTCCGACGCAGCAAAAGAGACAGCTGGAGGAAATTCTGTGCGTAGATGGAGTCTCTCTCGGACTCAGCGCGTCTGCTTAAGCTGCTGGGCTCGGAAAGACAAAAATAGATTGTATCTCTGAAAACAGGCGAACAATGGACGGCGAACAGAGAGGAAACGATAGAGCTTCTTCTAAAAACCCACTTCCCCGGAGAGGTACAGACTACCAACTGGAACGAGGAACCAGAGCCAGAGATGGACTGGATCCTTGCCCGCAGTGTGGTGACTGAGGAATCCATAGCTTGGGCAGTGGGGGAGTTCAGAAGGCAGGAGGGCCGGATGGACTTAAACCCATGATGCTGCAGGCGGGCCTTGACACGTTACTCCCTTACTTAAAAAGAGTATTCGAGGCCAGCATAGCACTAGGGTACATTCCACAAGCTTGGAGAGCAGCGGATGTCGTCTTCATCCTCAAGGCAGGGAAGAAAGACTATTCCCATCCCAAGTCTAATTTCATTTTTAATGAAGACAATGGAAAAATTGATTGACAAGTTCATTATGGAAGTGATCTTAACTGATTCTCCTCTACATTATAATCAGCACGCCTATAGAAGGGGGAAGTTGACGAAAACAAAGAAATGGCTCTCTAGCGCTCTTCTTTGACGTAGAAGGAGCTTTCGATAAGGCTAAAACGAAAACTATCTCGCAAGCCCTCCAAGCCAAGAGAACACCAACCAGTTCATTTGGTCAAGTGGGTAAAAACGGCATTGGAAGACCGGAAGATCAGCGCCACGCTGGGAGAAGTTTGCGTCGAAGCCCAAGTACGAGGGGGTTGCCCACAAGGCAGCTGCCTCTCGCCACCTTTGTGGTGCCTGGTGATGGACAGCCTCCCGAGAAGGTTAAATCTTGAGGGATTCTACGCACAAGCATATGCTGACGACGGGCTAGTAATGACCACGGGCAAGTTCGTGAGAACGGTCCGCGAGCGAATGCAGGTGGCGTATCGCATAGTTCAAGGTTGGTGTGAGGAGAATGGTCTCTCAGTAAACCTAGGGAAGACCGAACTCATTCTCTTCACAAGGAAACGAAATCTAACAGGTTTTATAAATCCCATACTCTACCAGACGAGACTGAGCCTAAGTCAACAAGTCAAATATTTGGGAGTTATTTTAGATAGCAAATTGACGTGGAAGGCACACGTTGAACAGGTGGTGAATAAGGCAACCGCGATTATGTGGCAACTAAGAAGAACGGTAGGTAGGAAGTGGGGTTTAAAACCTTACATCCTCCAGTGGCTGTACACTGCTGTGATAAGACCGAGGATTTCCTATGGATCCGTGGCCACTAATGCCCAGAAACTGGCCAGACTGCAAAGGCTGGCTTGTTTAGGTATTACCGGAGCATTGAGAACAACTCCCGGAGCAGAACTGAACATCATTCTGGGGTTGCCGGACCTCCCGATCTGGATTGAGAGAGAGGCAATGGCGGCTCACAAAAGGATGATCGACAGCGGCCTATGGCGAACAGACTACACAGGGAAAGGCCATACGACTATTGCCGCCAAGATGAGTAGGGATCTACCCATCATTGCGACCAAAGGCAATATTCCAGATGGCAAATTAAGACTGAGAAGAAATTTCCCAAGTGAAATTTCCATCAAGGGAAGAGTGGCTGTAGGGCCAGGTACGTACGCCGAGCGACGTACACGCATGGTACACTGACGGCTCATGGATGGCTAATACACAATCATCCGGAGCCGGTGTATACCTAGACAACACTAAATCAGGAGAAAGCACTTCGCTGGAGAGATATGCCACTCTTTTCCAGGCGGAGGTGTTTGCTAATTTGAAAGTAGCAACCAAGGCGGAGGTAACAGAAGGTGTAGAGAGTATATATATTTACTCGGACAGTCAAGCTGCTCTTAGGGGGATCCAAAGATCCAGGGCAAGCTGTAAGCTAGTTCAGGAATATAGAGACGCCCTAGATAGATTGGCTGTGCGCAAGGAAGTAAGACTCAGATGGGTTCCAGGGCACAGTGGTATCGAGGGTAACGAACGGACCGATGAATTGGCAAGACAAGGCTCAATGAGCCACCTCGTCGGTCCAGAACCTGGTCTGGGCTTAAGTAAAAGGCAAATCTCTCAGGAACCAAATAACTGGGCCTGGAACAAGACAAGGCACAGTTAGAGAGGAAAAGAAGGATGCAGACAAGCCAAGGAAATGATTCTAAATCCTGACGGATTCAGAGCAAGGCGACTGCTAAAAAAGAGCCGAGAGGACATCAGGAACTTGGTAGATATTCTGACTGGGCATGGAAGCCTAATCAGACATCTGCACCTTATCGGCGTGAGGAACAGCCCACTCTGCCCGAACTGCGGGACAGGGGAGGAGTCCTCACACCACTATATAGGAATTTGTGATAGGTGGAGTCGCCTAAGGAGGAAGATACTAGGAGCACGAACACTTGCTCGGGAAGATCTAAAGGATCTGAACTGGGAGGGCGTCCTCACCTTTATCAAGGTGACGGGCCGTTTCAGTGCGGGCCGGGTGTTGGAAGTAGCCAGATAGGGGATGGCGGATCGGGGATGGTAAAAAGGGACTTATAGGCCTACTTACCGGGCTTCGGCCCCTCCACCCTTACTACTACTACTATCACTATATTCGAGGGCAATTCGATATCCCAGGTAACGAGGAGGCTGATTGTATGAGAATGTCGGACTCCGCAATATAAACTGAGTCTATAATAGGGGTGTCTTGCAGTATGGTCCTAACAAATGCAACGAATACGCGGGTCAAAAATCAGTGATGACTACTCCAGGAATGAGATTGGCTGGATTGTTCTTAGGTGGTCCACCGCCTTGTAGGGTGAGGGCGTTTCTGGTACTGAAGAGGGAAGACATGAGGCTTGTAATGGGCCTCCTCACAAAAATTTATCGCCTAAGAGAGGTGATCTAAAATCCAGGTAGTGCTTGTAGGACGAGGAATTGGACGACAAAATGAAGTTCCAGCCGAGGAAACCGAGTGCCTTCGCGAGCCAATGCTATCGGGCTAAATTGGTATCCGAATGAGCGCATAATGGACGCCGACTGGTGCTCTTCGTGCATGGAATCTCCCGCTCGCGTTTCTTATTCATTCATCACCTATAAATTTGTTACCGCACCAAAGGGTGAGAGAAGACAGATTATATAGAGGCAGTAAAACTATTGCGATGATATAAAATTCTTATGAAGTAGCATCAAAAAATGTTGACGCCCTCGAACCCCGAAGCTACTATGCTCGAATATTACTAATTTCTAGACCATTTAACTTACTTTGTTTGTCGCGTCAAGAGATAAAAACCTTTATAACAAAGTAGTAAAGTTTATTCCATATCCCAGGCGTAAAAATTCATCTTCATTACTCGCTAGACAAGCGGAATTAAAAATTCAGTTATCCCCCGTTGTCTTATTTGCCAGTTCGCATAATTTTAAAAGGAGTAAAATTCCATGTAGGATGCTCGTTTACGCCGCCATACGTTGCCTTTCATTAGGACCTTTACTAGAAGTAACGACATTAAAAAAAATTACAAAATTATGTGTACTAACCATGTGAAGCGGGAAATGTAGCATTTATTTATGGAAGAACCGCAGCATGACATGCACAACATCTGCATTCTGCATGTATTTTAAAATAGAGTGAGAATGTATGTTTTAGACTAAAAGCGTTGTTAGAATTTAATTTTAAAAAGTAGTGTCTCTCTGGCTGATGACTATTATTAACCGGAATTTCTCGCCTTGGTCAACCTTTGTAGGTCAAAGTCAAATAATGCTTTTGGTGTACAATAAAAATATTTTGTTAACAAAGCCGTAAATTTGAGCTCGTTGTCCTTATTGTGGCTTCACAACCCTGGGTGGGTTTTTGCCGACTCAACCACACGTCTCCATCCTTCTCTATCAAGTATCCGATCGGGGCTATCTTCGATTTTCATCGCTTTAGGTCTTTTTTAATATTATCTCTTCACCTGAGGCGAGGCCGGTCTAATGGACGTTTTCCCCCTGGAAGCTCCTCCCACACCAGTTTTACCATTCTATCATCTGGCATTCTTTTAACGTGTCTTGCCCACTGTAGTCTCCTGGCCTTTATTTCGCTTATTATGCTGGTATCAGGGTGGAGTTCTTTGAGTTCTTTGTTGGTTTTTATTCTATATTCTTCGTTCTTCGCTTGCAACCGTTAGTGTTCAGATCTCACATCCATATATTACGACAGGCCTTATAATCGTTTTGTATATGTTCAGCTTAGATTCCATGGTAAGTATTCTAAATTTTTTTAGGTTTTAAAGAGCAAAAAGGCATCTGTTTGCAGCCTGCATCCTGTTATTTATTTCTTCTGTGATGTCGTTGTTTTCACTAATACTTGTACACAGATAATTAAATTGTCTTGTCCGCTCAAAGTTGTAGTCTCCGATAGAGACGTTTTGTCCTAGTCTATCTCGGTTCCGATTATTTCTACTGAGGTACATACACTTGGTCTTGTCCTCGTTTATTTTGAGGCCTATCCTTGCTGCTTCCTTTTCGAACTTTATGAAGGAGTCTTTGAGGTTGATCCCGCTGTTGTCAGTCACATCGACATCGTCTGCAAAAGCCAGGAGCAGTCTGAGCACCACTTGATGAAAGTTAGCAGTTGGCTTCTCGATTTTGGAGTTCCTAATTACATATTCCAGTGCTATGTTAAAGAGTTGAGGTGAGAGGGCGTCACCTTGCTTGAGACCATTATTGATACTGAAGGAGTCGGAGAGACTCTGTCCCGCTCTTACTTTACATCGCGTATCCTCCATACATACTTTTGTCAGTAATATAAGTTTCTGTGGGAATCCAAGTTCTTGCATTGCTTGCCACAACATTGATCTACATACTCTGTCGAATGCCTGTTTGAAGTCAATAAACATTTGGCATTTCTCCATTGTTTGTCTAATGGTAAAAATCTGGTCTGCGGTGGACCTATTTGATCTAAAACCACATTGGTAGTCCCCAACAATCTCTTCGGTATATGGTCTCATTCTCTCCAGCAGGATATTGGAGAGTATCTTATAACATCTATTCAGAAGAGTTATTCCACGATAGTTTGTGCATTTCTTTTTGTCTCCATTTTTATGTATAGGGACGATTACCCCTTCCTTCCACCCATCCAGTAGAGCCTCTGTCTTTCAGATGTTTTGTATAAGCTTATATATGACCTTGTGGAGTATTTCTTCAGCAGATTTTATGCATTCGGCAGGTATGCCGTCGCTGCCTGAAGCTTTGTTATTTTTCAATTTCTTTATTGGCTTCACTGTTTCTTCGTTCGTTGCTATATTTGTTGGTGGCATATTTGTATTTTCCTCATCATTGAACAGTT
>MU185132.1:138204-148731 GCA_016904865.1 Pissodes strobi
ATACACAGTAATTTAGGCAAAAATGACCTACAATTATTTGATTAAATAAAATGATATATACCGGTAAGAAATGCACGGTAATTTAGGCAAATGACCTACAATCATTTGATTATATATTTATTAATTAAAATTATATACACCAGTAAGCTCTATACGGTAATTAAGACACTTAAATAAATTAAAATCGATTTTACTTGAATCTGGTCGAGTTGTAGACAATGGCGCTTCCTGGAAGTACGTCTCCACCACGTGGTTACATCTTATTCTTCTTCTTCTTCAGCCTTCATTTGTCCACTCCTGAACGTAAGCCTCTTTCATCCGTTTCCATGCCATTCTGTTATGTGCTGTTTGGAACCAGCTTTTCCCCGCAATCCTTTTGACATCGTCCAGCCACCTCTTCTGGGATCTACCTACGTCATGGTTCAGTCTGGCCACGTGCCTCACCCATTGCCATTTGCTTTCCGAGATACGCTTCATGAGGTCCACGACTTTAGTTCTTTGTCGGATTTCCTTATTCATAAGCTTATCTCTTAAGACATTACTCTGAGCTGTTCAGCATTTCTTTTTGTTATTGCCATTGTTTCTAAACCGTATGTTGCTACCGCCAGCATACATGCATCGAATACTTTCCGCTTTAAGTTTATTGGTAACTTTCTGTTTTTTAATATATAGCTCAACTCGTCAAAAGCTGCCCCTGCAAGTCTTTTCCTACCATTTATTTTGGCAGTTTGGTTCTCTTTGCCGATTTTGATATTATGCCCCAAGTAGACATATTCATCGACGTTTTCTGTGGTTACATCACCCTCGGTAGAGCGCGATTAGCTAGGTCAGAGTGAAATTCTACCTCACAGAAAGAATTCTATCCCATAGAAGGAATTCTGTCTCACAGAAGGGCTCTAATGAAATGGCAAATAACTATAGCCATCTTAAATATAAACAGTTGTGTTGAACAAACCTTTAAAAAGAAGGGCTCACCACACTAGTTCATCACACAACGGTTATAGACGATATGGTCGACAATTCTAGAAAACATGCATTCTACTTGATTTGCTTCATACTGCAGCGAAACAATCAGATGGTAGTTAGACCTGAGGATCAAAACAGCAATGGTAAATTCCGATACGGAAAACGGCCTGATCGCTTTGAGTCTTCAAACAATTCTCTCGAATATATACTATATCTGTCAAGTGGCGCTCCCAATAGATGTACCTCTCGAGCAGGTTAGAACACTGAAAGCAAGGTCGCGAGAAGTAAGGTAGCAAGAGTATCGATCACACAATTCGACCAGTAAAAGAAGAAAATCGCATCGCCATAATTAATCACAATACAACGTTACAACACGTGGCATAAGCTCCGGCCTCTCCACCTTTCTATTTATTCTTCTGTCAAGACCTATTTAAATCAGGCTACAGAAACACAGTTTTACAACCACAAAGTGGATATTTTTGACATTTATGTTATCTATAAATCTTCACAGGCGACCATTTTTGAGCACCTATGTAACAACAGCCTTCAAATGATCCAATAGTGCGAGTAAAACGGCACCAGAGGAAACAGCTCAATATTCAGCTTCGGCTTTAACAAGCCTATCAGCTTTCACTTGAACGCTATAATTCTAAGCACTTATGCTGATGCTATTTTAAATGGAACAATTCCTTCCAGTTCTTTCAATATTTGAACACTTTAGACTTAGTTACTTGTAAGCTTAAACAAACATATATCAAATCCTAACAGGTACAGCCAGACATATCCGAAAGCAGAGCCAGAAGCAGAAGGCAGGAATTACTATGATAGCCATTGATACGTTAGAACAAGAAGCTATAAAGAAACGTAAAGGAGCGAGCAGCTATAAGAAGAAACAAGAAGCAGTTAAGATTTGTTTCTTAAAGAATGTCAGACATTAATGACATAATGCCACAGAAAAGTCATCAAAAAAACCCTTGAAGATGAAAGAAAGATGGCGCAGGAATTATCGTCTGAAAGTGATAATGAAGTACCTAATCTTCTCTCGACTGAGGAATAATGTTTATTTTGCACAAATTCAAAAGGAGCTGGTCATAATGGAGAAAAGCCGTGCAGATACATTACATTAATTGTACACTGGTGTAGAAGGCAATGCGTGGAAGACTTACATTTGCGACTTTTGCACTTAAGCTCTATTTCTTTTGTATTTTTATATCTCGCTTTATGTCCTACAAAAATAAATGTATCCTGTCTTCGACACCCACAATCAAAGGATCAGGAATAAACTTTTGCAATGCCCCAGTGACTCCAGGAATTTCTGGTCGGAAGCAAAGGCAGTAAGTAATAACTTTACAAAGACGTGTCTCCCACCTTTGACAGACGAGCGTGGCATCACGGCGACTACAGCCAAGGAAAAAGCAAACATGCTCGCCAAAATGTTCTCATCGCACTCTACCTTAGACGTCCCCCAAGGCAAGGCGCTCCTCGCCATATCGAACATCAACACTACTGTGGCAGAAGTCATCACCCTGATATTTGTAAAATCCTTAAAGAACTAGATACGCAAAAGGCATCAGGATCAGACGGAATACCTGGCATCCTGTTAAAGAACTGCGCCAATGAACTGACACCCGTTTTTTCCAGGCTTGCGGAAAAGGGATTTACCCAACTTCTTGGAAAGTCACTCGAGTGCAACCTGTTCCAAAAAAGGCAAGAAAACCACGCCCTCAAACTATCGCCCAATTGCCTTGCTTCCAATAATCTCCAAAGTCATGGAACGTGTAGTAAATCAGCAACTACTCAAGTACCTCGAGAATAACATAATAACCAGCGATAATCAATACGGGTTTCGCAAAGAGAGATCGACAAGACATATATTGGCCTATGTCACTCATATATGGAGTAGGGCAATTGAGAACTACGGAGAGTCTCGAGTGATTGCGTTGGATATTTCGAAGACAATCGACAGAGTTTGGCATGACGGACTACTCAACAAACTGCCGTTCTTCGGACTGCCAACCTCTCTTTTTAGCTGGCTTGCCAGTTTTCTTAAGAACTATCTCTGCAGGTTGCAGTTGATGGACACATCTCAGACACATTCATCATTAACGCGGGCGTGCTTCAGGGCGCAATACTTTCACCAACTCTGTTCCTCCATCTATATTAATGACCTGGTGGCCGAAACGAATAATCCTGTTTACAGTTTTGCAGATGTGAGTACCATTGTCTCCCACCTTAGATCAGAAAACCCTTTTTCAACGACTGAGACTTATCACCGCTGACAAAAGTAGATTACAGCAATTAATTATGATCTGGAGAAAGTTCAAACTTGGGAAGACAAAAATTTGGTCCAGTTCAATGCAGCAAAGACCCAAACAGCCACGTTTACCAAGAGGGCCGATAGGGCGCGCCCTGACGGTATTATGGCAGGATCGACCATTCCTTCATCCTCGTCAATCGGACTGCTGGGTGTCTCGGTCAACAGCAATATGTCCTGGCATGACCACGTTGCTAACATCGCAAAATCAGCGTCCGAGAAGCTTGGTGCGCTATTTTGCAACAAAAAAACTGTACAAAGCGCAAATAAGACCGTGCTTGGAATATTACTCACACTTCTGGGGTGCCGCACCAAAGCATACCCTAAAGTTGCTGGATTTCATTCCGAAGAGAGCGGTGCGTCTCGTAGGCTACCCCGAGTTGAACCGGAATCTGGATAGTCTGGAACACCGCAGACATGTGGCCTAGATGTCCCTGTTTTACAGATACTTTCACGGTTGATGTTCCCAGGATTTGGCCCGCTCCATTCCGCCCCTGGCAGCGCTTGTCAGACAGTCACGACAGACGGCAAGAGCACACCAGTTCGTCGTACAACTGGAAACACCTAGAACAGCGCTTTACAAGTACTTCTTTGTCTGGCGCACTGCATCGGTATGGAACTTACTCCCAGCACATCTGTTTTTCCCTAATTATAACCTACAACTATTCAAGAACCGTGTCAATGAACATCTTCGCGCACACACCGCTCGTCGAGCGCCATAGGATCTCCCTTTAGTTTGTATGCCACTGCCATAAAAAATGGGTCACTATTCAGAATACCTGCTATATTGTCTTTGGAAATTTTTGTTGACTTAAACGTATGGATTGTTCTAAAGATAAATGTTTAAAGAAAGTATTGGAGCATTGATTAATAACTGCAATTAGGGAATTCAGTCCAATATAATGATAAATTAAAGCGAAGGTAGAGCAATCTTAGTTTATATGGTGAGATTCTCAAGTTAATCCTCATTGAATATGTCAAACACAAATAGTGTATCACACCTTTCGCACTAATTTAAAATAATGTGTGCTTGCGTGCACTCCATCATTTTTGTTGAACCGTAAGTATTCTATTTCAGTAGCGTCCGATACACATCATTGTTCTGTTTTAACATTCTAAATCCAACAATCAAAGGCTTTAAATTCTAATTTCGGACAGTTGCAATAAAAATCTCCAGTATTTTTTCAATTTTAATTCACTTATTTCCTCCACTTCCTTATTGATGCAGTTGAGTAGCAGAAATCTGGAAAATATTTTTGTAATTGTTGACTCAGCTTTCGCTTTACAAATAGCCTCGCAACGCTCTCTTAATGTACTCTTAAGTTTAAAATTAGTTTTTAGGATCGTTTGAATTTTTCTGCCTGAATAAAAAAATATTGACAATATTTTGAATATGGAGATCATAGAGTTTTTCTGAGAAAAATGGTTATTCAGCAAATGGCGCTAATTAAATCTAAGAACGTCCAGACAGTATCTCGGATCTTAAGTTTTTATCTAATCAATCAATCTGAAGCGACCCTAATCTTCGGCGTTGCCAAAGTTGACAACTTTGGTCTATTTCCAAATGAATTTTGGAATTTTATCAACAACGCGGGCTTTTATTCCCGCGTAAAGAAGAAGGACCTTAACTTCTTATGAGATAAATGCCTACTGATAAGTATATTTCTGTAAAGTATTTGGCTAGAAGAGATGATATTATTGAAATTAATAAAGGGAAAATAATACGTGGTAACTTTTGTCTTTCAATGAAAAATTTCGTATAGTTTTTCCGTTTATTTAGTTAATCTATGACGTAATTAGAATCCATGAAAATACCAATAATCATTTTATTTTATAGTTGTCTTCTTGTTTATTTGCAACTTCGACAAGGACATAGTGCTTTCTGCGCTCGTTGTTTTTTCTCTTCTGCCCCAGGGAATAGGTTGCGTTTCGATTAACTTTTATCTGTCAACCCTGCTCGATGAAGACTAGATATCTGGACCTTACATTGGCCTGTTTTCTGGTTAGGTGATGATGGCCATTTTTTCTAAAATGCTACTTTGACTCTCTGTGGGTGTCGGATCCTATACTCGCACAATAACTGAGAAATGCCGAACGTTTTTGATTTAAATAGGCGGCATTATTTATAAATGATCTCGAAATAGCACCCAACAGATTAACTGGAAGTAAAAAAAATAGATTAATTGCACGTCTAGTTTATTTAGCGAGAGCCGAATGGGTTTTTTAACGGTTTAGAAAGTTATAAATGAAATACACTATTTAGACAAGTACAGATCGCCGAATTTACGGCCCCATGAAGTTTTTTTTATCATATTTTAAATATAGATTTAATATGTTCTACGAGGTCATAATAGTTACTTATGCAACAAGTACGTAAAGAGGTTTTTTAGATGCGATTTGTATATAATTTTTTACCTTTCTTTGGAATTCTACATATGAATAAATAATATAAATCAAAATAAAAAAAAATAGTTATTACTTTACGTACGGTAGTAGAATAGATATCTCGGCAAGGTATCCTATATGAGATCTTTGTAAAAAGCAGTAACGACTTCTAACATCATAAATGTTACACCTTTTTATTTTTATTATGGTTTGTGAAGAATATTTAATCGTTAATTTATTAATGCCAAATTTAAAATAACAAAGAATATTTGAGAGACTGGAAATAACTGGAACCGGAACGAGGTGTTGTATTGAACCTTGTGGTGAAAAATTAGTAACGTGAAAAGCGAAGTTAATTATTTCTCCGGATAAATTTGCTTCCACTTGTTGCGTTTCATGAGAGTAACTGAACTAACATCAAATATGCAATTTTGTGCATTACTCGTTAACGCTACAAAACAACAGTGGTGGTAGAAGTGGTCCATCCGCATCGGCCGGTGAAATACCACCACATTGGTTTAGGTAGCGTGAAATGGCCTCTGGTTCATCTTCCGTCACAATGCCTTTGTAATCCGGTTCCCAGGGTGAAAAAGAAAAGAAATATTACATGATAGGGTCACTCATCAAAATACTCCGGAGGTAAAATAGCATCCCATTCGGATGTCTGGGTGGAGGCTGGCCTGGGGGGGCCATCAGGCCTGCAAGTCTCCAGGATAGAAAATATACTGCAATTGAACTTCTGCAATATAAGGGGCATCAACACAAATATTAACTCGGTCAAACAGCACCTAGCATCAAATAAGCCTCATATTTTAGCTCCATAAGAAACAAAAGTAAAATCAGGCCCTACACATGTTCACTTGAATATACCCGGATATAACCTTTACTCTCGATTTCGACAAAACTCTGGATTAGCTGTTTTTATACGAAGCGCTTTATGCATTCAGCGAGGAGAAACATACGAACCTATAAGGACTCGAGCAAATATATTAATTTGTTGCTTGTATAGACCATCGAGCGAACACGAATGTAAACGGCTTATCTCAAATCTTGACAATCACATCGATTTTCTGCATATCAACTATCCAACGGTAGAAATTGCCATACTAGGAGACTTCAACGTACACAACATCGACTGGTTGAAATATTACAACAAAAACGACGACGAAAGAGAAAAAGCAGAATCTTTTGCCATAAGTCACGGACTTACTCAGCTGGTTGACGAGCCTAACAGGATCCCTGAGCGTCAAAATAACTTTGCTAGCCTCCTGGACCTATTCTAGTACTATTCCTGACCTCTACACCGTAACTGTGCATGGGCTCATCAGACCACAATCTTATCTCGGCAATCTGTGAACTTGCTGTCAAAATACAGGAGATACAGGTACCCCGAAAGGTTTAGCAATACAAATCAAAGTGGCGTGATCTTCGCGAGTTTTATCTTTCTTTTCCTTGGAAAGATGTCTGCTTTAGGAATTAAAACATCCCTGAATCTGTTGATGATGAGATAGCTCAAGTTATCCTAGCTGGTATGGGAGCTTTCACCCCTCTACTATGAAACGTATTTCACACAGTAAACCATACTGCTCAAGAGCAGTAAATGCTAAAAATGCCGCCTACCGCAAATGGCGCAGATATCCAGCAGCCGAAAATCGAAATTTATTCATCACGACTTGAAACCAGTGTAAGCGGACCATTGACGAGAGGTAGGAGGGCTATAACAAGCAGATCAAGAATGAGCGTCTCAACTGTCCTAACGGATCAAGATCCTTTTGGTCAGTTGCCAAAGCTGTCACTCATGGTTTCTCAAAGACGTCAATCCCACCACTGACTAAATAAGATGGCTCAATAGCGGAAACGGCCAAAGAAACGCGAACATTCTTGCCGAAATATTTGCATCAAATTCTACCTTAGTTAATCGAGGAGAGACTCTCCCAATTATCTCGAAAGTGAATTCCTGAATGCCGAGTCATGGTATTTCGCCAACGCGAAGTGAAGTGAATACTTAAAAGCCTAGATACTAACAAGGCAACAGAACCGGATGACGTTCCACCAATAGTACTTAATAAATGTACTGCTGAACTAACAGCTCCACTATGAAGGATTTTCTCCGTATCATACAGAACTGCATGCTTTCCATCTAGCTGGAGATTCGCTCAAATGCAACCAATTCCGAAGAAAGTTAAGAAGCGATTTCAAATAACTACCGTCCAATTACATTGGCTCCCATCATGTCCAAAGTCGTGAAGAAACTGAAATATCTCGGATAGGCAGGCATCATGAGCGATCGCTGGTATGGCTTCCGCAAGCACAGATCAACGGGAGATCTCCTGACTTACGTGACCTGCCTGTGGACCAAAGCTGTCGAGAGCTACGACAAATCTCGTGCAGTGGCTCTCAATATATCCAGAGCATTTGATAGGGTGTGGCATGACGAATTGTTAAGCAAATTGACAGCCTAGTATTGATGGACATGTCTCGGAGGAATTTAAAGTTAATGCCGAAGTTTCTTAAAGGTGTATATTGTCTCCCACACTATTCTTGCTCTATATCAACGACCTCTTAGACAGAGCAAACAATTCTATTTACAGCTGTAACGGAATATAAGTTAACAAATATCAGTCTATTCCGCTCCACTATTATCAATGGTTTTCGATGTTCGGCAGTAAGACTTATCGGTAAATGGATATATTTCGCACAATTAACTATTTAAAAAAAACAGGTACGCAGATTTATATTCATAAAATACGGAGTTGTGTCATTGCAGATTTCTTTATTGAGTGAATTCCATCTATAGTTGGAAATTAAAGGGCGAAGTACGTTGTTCAATACCTGCAATTTAAGCATGTAATCTACAATAGATTGCTACTTTTAGCGTATGCTGAGTGTTTCGTTAGTTTAACGCCGGGTTTGCTACAACGGTTGTCATGTGATTTAAATTGACCAATCAGGGCATTGAAAATCAGAATAGGTAGAACGTACAAAATTTTGAAAGGAAGAAGGTCGTTTGATCTTTGTGAAAACATTTGACGCGGTAAGTGTTATTAATTTTCTGATCTCAAAATATTTTATTCATCCTGCATGTTTTTCATTAATCTTTTCATGTTTTAAATACATAAGTAATAATTGTTTCCAATTCACTTAGTTATATTTCCCTAAAGCGAGAATTTAGCATTTTTATATTACACTTTCGAGTGATTGACGATTTCAACAAACTTAATTTTCTGTGGAGACCCTTAGGTTTGAATACCAATTTTTTGGTGGATAATTGCGTATCTTATTGGTCATACTCGTGTAATTTCATAATGGTTTAAACCAAATTTATAGAGAACGAAATTATTTCATCGTTTAACGGTCACACATATTATTTTACGTATTTTCATTTAGATTGGGCAGTATTATTAAGGAGATTCTCAGAGCAGATTTTTATCTTTTCCTGTAAAGGTAGTAAATTGAATTTTCTGTAGAATTCCTTCGAATTTTCTCAAATAATACTGCTAGTTTAATATGTTTTCTTTTCAGGCTTATTTCATTAATATTTCAGTTTATTTGTAACAACAAGCGAAGCATATAATTATTAGCACTTACCGTGTCACGTTTTATCAATGATGTACCGACATTTATTTACATATATGAGAGGTTTAAGTACACGTGTGTAAATTTACCTGGTTTATTTTTCCTTATCACTTATCTAAGTTCCTATCTTAAGGCCAAAGGAAGCTTTCATCCCTCTACTATGAAACGTATCTCAGACAGTAAACCATACTGCTCAAGAGCAGTAAATGCTAAAAATGCCGCATACCGCAAATGGCGCAGATATCCAGCAGCCGAAAATCGAAATTTATTCATCACGACTTGAAACCAGTGTAAGCGGACCATTGACGAGAGGTAGGAGGGCTATAACAAGCAGATCAAGAATAAGCGTCTCAACTGTCCTAACGGATCAAGATCCTTTTGGTCAGTTGCCAAAGCTGTCAGTCATGGTTTCTCAAAGACGTCAATCCCACCACTGACTAAATAAGATGGCTCAATAGCGGAAACGGCCAAAGAAACGCGAACATTCTTGCCGAAATATTTGCATCAAATTCTACCTTAGTTAATCGAGGCGAGACTCTCCCAACTATCCCGAATGTGAATTCCTCAATGCTGAGTCTGTTATTTCGCCAACGCGAAGTGAAGTGAATAATCAAAAGCGTAGACACTAACAAGGCAACAGGACCGGATGACGTTCCAGCAATAGTAACTAACCCAACTAATACTAAATGCATGTCTTCTCGAGAAAGGCTTAGTTTAAGGTGTTTCTAGACCCTTGGTTACTGTTTCATTAATAAGTCTATGCGAGCTGGGTTGTCTTTTATTTATGTATTAGTTTTAATATTTATATGGTAAGTCTTTTAGCGTCTCGCATTGACGGAATAGTTTAATCTAAGTTTGACACAGATTTCTAAGGCACTTGCAGTACTTTTAAAAATCCCCATACTGGAATATTTTTTGATATTTTACTTGTAGATTTGACTCTCACTACTTTTTAGAAATCCCCCGGTTGTCGTGTACCTAGGTACATATACATACAGGTTAGGGGAGGAACTGATCACCCTGCCCCTAGGCACAGGTGCTCTCAGGTATTGAGTTTGCGGGATAGAACAACTAGAAGAGTTATTTACTTAGTTAGGTCTATGCATTTTAGTAGTTCATAATATAGGGAACTGCACTTGAAAAAAGAACAAGGTTTATAAATGCTCAGAATAAGCTGAAATATCTTCGAAAGATAACAAAAGGTTAAATACAACTTATAAGTCCGAGTGATGTGTATTAAAAACATGAGACAATCCACAAACAGTAATAATTATGTTTCTTCTAGT
>MU185132.1:148741-171000 GCA_016904865.1 Pissodes strobi
AAACTTAGGACAGGGTGATATTTACTTAGTTAGGTTTATGCATTTTATTAGTTCATAATATAGGGAACTGCACTTGAAAAAAGAACAAAGTTTATAAATGCTCAGAATAAGCAGAAATATCTTCAAAGATAACAAAAAGTTAAAAACAATTTTCAAGTCCGAGTGATGAGTATTAAAACATGAGGCAATCCACAAACAGTAATAATTATGTTTTTTCTAGTTTTAGCAACGTAAAAGTCTGTAAATATAAAATAAATACTCTAATGGGATAAAAATATTTGTCAGTTGTAAAAAATCGGATTATTCACTTTATATCCAGGAATTAATTTATGTTTCGCTGGCGAGACTTTCTCGACAGCTGTCGCTTCCATAATGACTTCAATAACTCTCCCAGTGAAAACGCTTTTTAGAAAATCGTCATGTACGATAATAATTAGTTTTAATTACTCTTTTAAGGCTCTTATTACGATTATTCTGAAAATTGCGAGCATAACCCTGGAATTAGTACTTGCCTGCCTGATGTTTTTATTTTCTTTATATGCACGAAACATGCATAGATTAGAGCAGATCGAAGGAGGTAGTTGAGGTGCATTGCTTTTAAATCCAGAGATGGCTTTAATTATAAACACGTCGAGTTTCACGAACATTTTTTAATTAACCCACTAGGGTCAAGGAGCGATCAATGGGACTTGAAAATGATGCTTAAAATAATAAATTATCACGTCGATTGGCCATCACTCCTTGAATCATTGAGTTTGGGAGTTCCAGAAAGAAACACTAGGTGTGGAAACACATCTAATATGTCCTTCTATTGAATCAACTTTGGGTCTAATCCTTCAATCCTAGAACGCATTGCTTTTAAATCCAGAATAAATATCACGTGCATCATGAGCATCTTCTAATTAACCCACTAGAGTCAAGGAGAGATTAAAGGGACTTGAAAATGACGCTTAAAATAATAAATTCTCACGTCGATTATCCATCACTCCTTGAATGAGTTTGGCAGTTCCAGAAAGAAACATTAGGTCTAGAAACACATCTAATATGTCCTTCTATATAGAATCGACTTTAGGTCCAATCCTTCAACCGTAGAGCGCATTGCTTCTAAATCGAGAATAAATATGACGTGCATCATGAGAGCACTAGAATCAAGGGTAGATCAAAGGCACTTGAAAATGATGCTTAAAATAATAAATTATCACGTCCACCACTCCTTGAATCATTGAGTTTGTCATTTCCCAAATGAAACTCTACGTTTTTTATGACAGTGGCACACACACACTAAAGGGAGATACTAAGGCGCTCGACAAACGGTGCGTGTGCGAAGATGTTGATTGACACCGTTCTTCAATAGTTGTAGGCTATAAATACGGGGAAACAGAGGTCATGGGAGTGAGCTCCACAGTGATGCAGTGCGACAGATAAAGGAGTCCTTATAAAGCGAAGTTCTAGGTGTTCGACGAACTGGTGCGCTCTTGCCGTCTGTCGTGACCGTCTGACAGGCGCTGCCGAGGGCGGGATGAGGCGGGCCAAATCCTGGGATCATCTGCCGTGAAAGTATCTGTAAAATAGGGACATCTCGGCCACATGTCTGAGGTGTCTAAGATAATCCAGATTTCTGATCAACTCCGGTCGCCAACGAGACTTACAGCTCTCTTCTGAATGAAATCCAGCAGACTTAGGGTGTCCTTTGGTGTGGCACCCCACATGTGTGAGCAATATTCTAAACACGGTCTTATTTGCGCTTTGTTGAGCAAGATCAACTGCTGCGGTGTATACATTTTTTTTGTTGCGAAATAGCGTACCAAGCTTCTAGGAAGCTGATTTTGCAACGTGGTCATGCCAGAACATATTGCTGTTGACCGAGCCACCCAATAGTCCGAATGACGGGGATGAAAGAATGGTTGATCCTGCCATAATGATATCAGGCCCACCGTATTGGCCCTCTTGGTAAACGTGGCTGCTTGGATCTTTGCTGTATTGAACTGGACCAAATTTCTGTCGCCCTACGTTTGAACTTTCTCTAGGTCTTAACTAATTGCTGTAATCTGATCCTGTCTGCGGTGACAAGTCTCAGTCGCTGGTAAAGGTTTTTCTTATCTAAATTGGTTAATTTCCTCGTGTAGTGTTGTCTACTAGCAGACCCGTAGCTCGATGGTTGTAGATACCAGCGGTTTCCTTAACTTTCCGATGAACATCAAAGCTACTATGATACTGTCATCTGCAAAACTGTAATCAGGATTACTCGTTTCGGTCAGCAGGTCACTAATATAGATGAGAAACAGAGTTGGTGAAAGTATTGCGCTCTGAGCCACGCCCACTTTAATGGTGAATTTCTCTGAGATGTGTCCATCATCGGCAACGCGCAGAGATTTGTTCTTAAAGAAACTTAAGTCAGCTGCAGAGAGATGCTGGCAGTCCGAAGGATGGCAGTTTGTTGAACAATCCGTCATGCCAAAATCTGTCGAATGCCTTCGAAATATCTAACGCAATCGCTCGATACTCTCCGTAGTTCTCAATTGCCCTACTCCATATATGAGTGACATAGGCCAATATATCTCCTGTCGCTCTCTCTTTGCAAAAGCCGCATTGATTATCGCTGATTATTCTATTGTTCTCGAGGTACTTGAGCAATTGCTGTCTACAAGTTGAGCAGCTCACAGCTGATGGCAAATGCTTCAGCTTCTCTATCTTCGTTGTTGGTCTTGATGTGATGTTTCAGCCAGTTGGTGTTGTTGGCATTGAAATCTCCCAGAACGATTATTTCTGAATTGGGGAGATCGACTTGTACTGAGTCAAAAGTGGTAGTTAGTATTGTAAAAAAGCTTTAGTAGGCTCTATCGCTTGGAGGGCGATAGAGATGGCATATAAACTCGGTTAATCCCCTGGCGGTGAACTTGAGCCACATGACGTCAAGGTTGTTCGGTTCAAGTGTTTCCTCGCGGTGACATGAAATGTCCCTTCTGGCAAAAAGGCATATTCCGAACTTATGTCTAGGTCTAGAAACTCATTTAATATGTCCTCCTATAGAATTAACTTTTGGTCTAATCCTTCAACCTTAGAGCGCACTGCTTCTAAATCCAGAACACATATCGCGTGCATCATGAGCATCTTTTAATTAACCCACTAAAGGTAAGGAGAGATTAAAGGAACTTGAACAATTATGCTTAAAATAATACATTCTCACGTCGATTGTCCATCACTCCTCGAATAATTGAGTTTGGCAGTTCCAGAAAGAAATACTAATAAATTCTAACGCGAATTATCTGGAATCATACAGTGCCAGAACAAAAAAAAACACTATATCCAGAAGCATATTTATGCATCAATTCAGTGCACATCTGTAAGCAAATCTGTAACTTTCTATAAGCTTACACACAATTTGCAATTCTGGGCTCCCTGTAGCTTACAGAAAATCTTATAGAATCGGAAATATTTCCTATGGGGTGGTTGACAATCGATGCGCATTTACAGTTCGTTTCTGTGGTGTATAATTATTATTTGTCAAGCTATTTATTTTGCAAAGAAAATTATAAACTAATATTTTTAATAATGTAAATATAGATTTGTTTAACGGCATACTATTAGAAGAAGATCGTGGCAGGTATGATGATCCCATTGCATAGCTAATATAAATTATATACCTAAATAAATTTTTGAAATTATTTGAGCCTTCAACGGAGAATTTTAAGGGATGAGATGAAGCCTTATGAAATGCCAAATTCCCAGTTTAAACAATTGTTTAGATTGGATAAACTAACAACAGTGAGTCTTATTACCGATTTATTAACCTACATTCCACAAAGGAATAATTTGTCCATTACTTTAACGAAAAAGGTAGGTTGTCGCCTAATTAATAATTGTTTGTTGTATTCAATTTATTATTTATTTAAAGTTTATTAGGCGGTCAGTACCTACACGAAAAGAGTATTAAAAAATTGCAATAACATTTTCAGGCACTTGTCACTCTACATTTTTTTGGAGTGGGATCCTTCCAAAATTCGGTAGGGTCAAATACCTGGGTTTCCGTTAGCCAAGCGACAGTGAGCCGTGAAGTTTCTTCGGTCATTTCCATATATTTGCTACCAGTCTGGGTTAAATTTCCTCAGAGAAATGAGGAGATTATTAGTGTAAATCAAGGGTAACTCAGAATTAGTGATATTTCAAATTAATTAATCAATAACTCCTTTCAGTTTTTTCAGAAAGTATCAAATTAGAGGTGTAGCAGGTGCAATTGATGGGACACATGTTGAGATTTTAGCATTTCCAAATACGGATGTTAACCATCCACCCTTCACTATATTAATAGAAAAGGAAAATATTCAATAAAAGTTATGCTGGTAGGTATATTGTAAAAACATTTTTTTGTAAAACAGTTTACAAAAGAAAATATTTTTCTTTTTTTTGCCACTAAAAATAAATACGGTTAATTGAAATATATTTAAAATTAATCAAAAATTATTTAAATTATTATCAAAAAAGTCAATCCTGCGTTTCAACCTGATCTGGTTCCATTGAAACATATTTTTTTAAATATCAAATTCAAATGCAAAAATTTTAGCCTGTAATGCCAGATATCCAGGTTCAGTCCATGATTCTGCTATATGGCAAGTTTGCACCATTTGCAACCACTTAGGAGCAAACTTTGAACAAGGTAAATCAACGACCCATTTGATAGGTAAGTGTGACAAATACTGTTTGATAATAAAAATAATAATTACCTACAATTTTTTCAGGTGATAGTGGTTACCCTCTCGAACCCTGGTTTTTCACCTCATTTCTTAATCCACGCAACCAAGGAGAGGAAGCCTTTAACAATATACATATCTCAGCAAGGAATGTTTTTGAAAGGACAAACGGAACCCTTAAAGGATGGTTTCGCTGTTTGTCCAGCCAAATAATTCTAATGTATAATTAATTATTATTAACCGTGATATTCGCAAAATCCCTAAAGAACTAGATACGCAAAAGGCATCAGGGCCGGACGGAATACCTGCCATCGTGCTAAAGAACTGCGCCAACGACCTAACACCCGTTTTTTCCAGGCTTTTTTCTCTTTCTTACCGAAAAGGGATTTACCCATCCTCTTGGAAAGTCGCTCGAGTGCAACCTGTTCCGAAAAAAGGCAAGAAAACCACGCCCTCAAACTATCGCCCAATTGCCTTGCTTCCAATAATCACCAAAGTCATGGAACGTGTAGTTAACCAGCAATTACTCAAGTACCTCGAGAGCAACAGAATAAACAGCGATAATCAATACGGCTTTCGCAAAGAGAGATCGCCAGGAGATAGATTGGCCTATGTCACTCATATATGGAGTAGGGCAATTGAAAACTACGGAGAGTCTCGAGCGATTGCGTTGGATATTTCAAAGGCATTCGACAGAGTTTGGCATGACGGACTGCTCAACAAACTGCCGTCCTTGGGACTGCACGCCTCTCTCTGCAGCTGGCTGGCCAGTTTCCTTAAGAACCGATCCCTACACGTTGCAGTCGATGGACACATCTCGAACACATCACCATCAACGCGGGCATGCCTCAGGGCGCAATACTTTCACCAACTCTGTTCCTCATCTATATTAATGACCTGCTGATCGAAACGAATAATCCTGTTTACAGTTTTGCAGATGACAGTACCCTTGTCTCCCACTTTAGATCAGAAAAACCCTTACCAGCGACTGAGACTCATCACCGCAGATAGGAGCAGATTACAGCAATTAATCAAGACCTGGAGAAAGTTCAAACTTGGGGCGACCGAAATTTGGTCCAGTTCAATGCAGCAAAGACCCAAGCAGCAACGTTTACTAAGAGGGCCAATACAGCGGGCCCTGATATCATTATGGCAGGATCGACCATTCCTTCATCCTCGTCAATCGGGCTGCTGGGTGTCATCGTCAACAGCAATATGTCATGGCATGACCATGTTGCTAACATCGCAAAATCAGCCTCCCAGAAGCTTGGTGCGCTATTTCGCAACAAAAAACTCTATACACCGCAGCAGTTGCTCTTGCTGTACAAAGCGCAAATAAGACCGTGCTTAGAATATTGCTCACATATCTGGGGTGCCGCACCAAAGCATACCCTAAAGCTGCTGGATTCCATTCAGAAGAGGGCTGTGCGTCTCGTCGGCGATCCGGAGTTGCCCCGGAATCTGGATAGTCTGGAACATCGCAGACATGTGGTCGAGATGTCTCTGTTTTACAGATACTTCCACGGCAGATGTTCCCAGGATTTGGCCCGCATAATCCCGCCCCTGACAACTCCTGTCAGACAGTTCCGACAGACGGCAGGAGCGCACCAGTTCGTCGTACAACTAGAAACACCTAGAACATCGCTTTACCAGAAGTCCTTTTTCTGGCGCACTGCATCACTGTAGAACTCACTTCCAGGACATCTGTTTCCCACTAATTACAACCTACAAATATTCAAGAACCGTGTCAATCAACATCTTCGCACACACACCGCTCGTCGAGCGCCATAGGATCTCCCTTTAGTGTCTGTGCACTGCCATAAAAAAAATATATAATTTATTCTTGTTGTGTACTTGTTTTGCACAAATAGAACTTAATATTTGATTACCTAACATTTTTCTCTGTTTCAGAACCTGAACTTAACAATGGTAATATTTGCCAACTGGGCAAGCAGCTAGCCAGGAAACAATTTTAATATTGACTAATTAAAAAAATCTATCTAGCGAGTATTTTTATTTTTATTATCATTTGTATGAAAAATGTAATAATAAAAGGATATTTAAAAAAATCTTTATTCTAAGCCATTTACCTTAATACAACAAAATTATTTTTTAGAGGTAGAGCTTAATCAATCAGAAAACAAAACAACATAAATACAACAAAATATTCTAAATAAATTGTGTAACCAATAACATTTAAAAAAATTAAATTAAATAATTGATATGACGGTTCAACTATCAAAATTAGGATTTAAAAATTTTAACTTTTTTATTTCGAAATTTTTCTTGCTCTAAATTCAATTTTGCTTTTTCCAAATTTACATAGTTCAATTTTATAAACTTTTTTTGGATTTCTGTACTTTGGCCTGTAACATTAATTACATTTTCTGCCAATCCTGACAAAGGCTTAATTCTCTTTCGTTTTTCCACTTTTGGTGTTGAAGGAACAGTTTCAGGTTTTAACATGGCTGGCTGTCTTTTGCTTTTTTCATTGGTAATGAATTCTATATTTGGACTTTCAATAATGTCAATATAATTTATTTTATCTACTAAAATATCCAAATCCTGGGATGGGGATGAAATTATTGTGATGGTCTCATTCATAGAACTCGATTTTGGTGAAACTGGTGCTGGAATACCTTCATACTCAGTTACTGTTTTTACACAGTTTTTACCCCTTCAACTGTAACTCTACCCCATATTGTTAATGCGCGGTTTTACAGGGGAGTTAAAGACATTTCAATATGAGGGCCACCACCAGTCTGATTCCTATGGCTTAAAATTTTTCTATATTTTGCCTTAGTGGCATATCTCCAATCAGTATATCTCTAAAATTTAAAAAACAACTAAATTTAGTTAGGTGGTACATACATAATTGTTTATATACATAAAAGGTTGGTCCGTCCCCTATTCCATTTAATTTGGCAGTCAATTCCTTCCACATGTGGTTTAGATAATTTAGAGGCAATGTAGGGGTTATTGTATTACTACGAAAAACATAGTCCTCTTCCATTGCCTCCTAATATAACTCAAGTTGTTGAGTGATGGTGTTTTCGATAGTTTGGGTTAGTTTGGGGTATATCATTTTAAAACCAGTTCCTTCCGTCTATTATACCCCTATTTAGCTATTTTATTAAAGTAATGACACTGGTAATGATACAAAAAATATAAAAAAGCAAGGTTCGTTATGTTAGGTTATGTACTATCGTAAGAACATAGACGTGCAGTTTGCAGTAGTTCATTCGCATCACTGTAAAAAAGACGATTACAGAAACCATCCCAAAATTGCCATTTTTAGGATTCTATAAACACTGAAGTTACAGATCATCGTAAGCTATAGATTTACGAATTTATAGAAATTTTACGAGTGAACCCAGAATTGACCCATAAATTTGTCCTTCTATAGAATCAACTTTGGGTCTAATCCTACAGCCTTAAAGTAGTCAAATTGACAAGTCGGTCAAATGAGCTAAACGTCTTTTGGTCTGCTCTGTTGAGACAGGAAAATTTGAAACGCGATGCGGGTAACGGACAGTGTGTGATATATTGGAGGCCTAAATTTATTTTTCTTTGGCGTTTGGGATTCATTATAATTGTAATAATTGTAAGTTAGTTTGAACCGCGGGGTGGGTAACGAACAGTGTGTGATATATTAGAGTCCCAGTTTTATTTTTCTTTAGCTATACACTGGATTCCGTAATTTCGACAAATTATAGGTATTATTACTGCATAATTACCTATAGTTTAGGGCGACAGAATCTAAGAAAACCATGAATTCGTTAGTGTTATTTTATGATATTTAGATAAGAGGAATTGTTATAGGTTAAATATAATAAAGACAAACCCTGAAAGTGATTATTTATAGATGCAGATTTATGTGCGAACAGAGAACCTTTTCCCACTAGATTTCTATTGGTATATTATCAAGTACTTATGTTTTACTAATAAAACCTTACGCGAGTTGTCTTCTTCAGGATGCAATGATACTGGCAAACTTAACAAAGAACAGCACATTCATTATAATTGTAAGCGTTATATTTATAGTTATTACTGTTTTCCTTCTGTACTGTCCCCATGTTGTTTTTATTGTTATAATAATTTTAGATTTTTATGTATAAGGATTTTTTGTTTATTTTGAAAATAATTAACAGGTAGTCATTAGAATTTTGATGAATGCATGTCCATGAAATATCAGCACCATGCATTCGTTGTCACGACAATTAAATGATTTAAGCGTTTCGCGCTCCCATGATGGGTATTAAAGGCATATTGCTGTTGTAACATGTTCTTTGTGCTTTATATATAGAATGCCTAAGAATCGGATAATAATATGGTTAAAAAGAAATTCGATACAATAGCATATATTCCTCCACTAATACCTCAACCACCCAAAAAAAATTGATACAAAACATATCTTCTTCCTTTAAAAGAACGTGAGCGTCATTTGGTCCTATTTGATCAAGAAACTTTATTAATTAGTGAACTAGCCGAAACGAACGGAAAACCTTTAATCCATATTTTTCTCGGTAAAAATAATTTATTAATATATATAGTAATGGCTATCAAAAGTTCGGAGACTCTCGGGAAAAAGTTCGGAAATAAAGGGCCAGTGCAAATATTGGCGAAAAAAATTAATAACTCCCGAAAAAGACAATAATTCGAGTAATCTAAAATTGAATAAAGAGCGCTTTATCGAAATTGTGTCTTACTCAATGAATTTGGGACCGGGAAAAATCAAAAATATTGTACGAACTCAACAAGGCCTCGAGACGGGTGGGACTTCAGACGATCTTAAAAGAGTGAAGACCAGCTGGATACATGCAGCCCAAGATCGATGATATTGGGCAGAGTTGCGGGAGGCCTATGTTCAACAGCGGACTGGATGTTGGTTGTGAGATGATGATGGTGATGATGATATAGTGATCTGACCATGTCTTTTGACAATATCCTTTTATTTCATTGTCTCCGGAAAGGGAGAGGGAAGTCATACACGTGTTAAACAATAGTAAATATTTAATCGGTTTCAGTAGCTTGAGATTTTTAGTTGAATATTCTCACGATTCTTCGCAAATGTATGCCTTATATAGATGTAGTACTTTATCCGCTTCTTAGATTTTAAGAAATGCGATTAAATAAACATCTATCTACGCAAAATAGTAATTTTAATAGTCCAAATTTTTTTCCAAATATCTTATCAAATAAATGATCTCTCATTTTGCCTTTACACTCTTCCAAATCGGTCATTAACTGTGTGTAAATTCAGCGGCCGTTGAATATAATGTTTCGATAGTCGCTCTAAAAACCGTAGGGAAAAGCTTATACGGAAATTCTTCGCCAGGCTGACGTGGTCTCTGAATTATGGGCGTCCTTAGTGAAGCTTGAGGATTTCTCTTGTTCGTCTAATCCTTTTAACCCTCTATAAGCCTGGAAATTTGTTTTGATTCACGGGCGATTTTCCATAATACCCTGTCAGATTTAAAAGCTTAGTTAGTCACAATATATATTTTTAATGTCCGTATCAAATCAAAATAGAATGCAACAAATGGTTTTTACCAATAAGTGTACTTAAATTATGTTAAAAAATATGAAAATTTCGTTTCATTTGATAATAAGAGACACCTGCTGCGTCTATAAAAAAGTATGTTCTTTATCCTTCATCTATTTCTATAAATTTATATTGGCGAGAGGCAAAGATCGGTCTATTATTCTGTATATTTTAACTTAAATTACTTTTTCAATGTAAACAAACGTTTTAAAAAGTGGCAACACGCAATAAGCGAAAATTTGATTGGTTCCAGAAGGTAAAAAGGTATCTTTTAGCGACTCTTTCACCTATCATCTCTATGTTCTATTTGTTTAGCAATAAGAATCACGTAAATAACTAATTCAGGTTCAAAGATTTCATCGAAAAACGCGTTTTTGTATATGTGTAAACATACACTCGCAAACTGGTATACGTCAATTATTGCTACTATTTTAATGTTATATATTTCTTCAAAATTACGTTAGGAAAAACCGTGGCTATATGAGACTGGCATATCCCTGATCGGTGTATATTTATGTTCTAAGGTCGCTGATTAAATTTAACCTTATTTTATTGTTAAACTGTTTCGCATAATAATAATAATAATAGTGATGCGGTTTCTAAAAACCGCAAATATGAAAAAATAGAAATTTTTGGGGGACGGTTAAGAGAATCGAATATCATCCCTGCTAAATTTGAAAATTGTCAACGTTTTCCGGAGAAGTTTTCAAAAATACTTTGGGAAAATTGATGACAGTTTTTAGCAGTTTTTAACTCGAGACGTGGAACATGCTGTGGAATCCGGATATTTTAAGGATTTAGCGTTGAGCTTGCTTAATTTTTGGAATCCCAATTGGCCCAAGGTCTACAGTTTTAAAACCAAAATTCCTCGCAATTCTTAAGAAAATTTGGACATTTTCATTCTTTGCTTGTATAATTGATTAATTTTGGGGACCCAGGTTTTGATTTTTTATTCACGAAATTCTTGTGAAGATTTGGAAATCTGGAAGGGCTAGAAGAATCTAACCATAAACAAAGCGACTGATCATCACAACTCCAGGGAAACAGTCTAATTTTGTGGTCTATTAAAGCCTGTTCGTGTCATTATTGTTGGTTAAAATATTTAAACTTAAACGGCCTACACACTTAACGATTTAGCGTACTGCATGCAGTACGGTATCGGTCGAAACTGTTGCAGTAACGATAAATCGTAGCGTGTGTAGGCAAATTGGATGCTTCGCAGTACGTAGTTGTCGTATCGTTCGCAGTACGGAGCTTCCATAAAATATCGTATCAACGGTCGTGTTTGAACGCAAGTTGGTAGGTGTGTAGACTGTAGAGTCGCTGCTGCGGCAGTTACTATTTTTTCATTATATTGTACGCCCCAGTGTGTGGTTGTTGTTATTGTGGATTTTAATGCATTTTTTCTTCGTTAATGGTTTTTGTTCATCATCTTCATTAATCAATGTGATGTACTGATTATCAATACAGAAGTCTGACTTGAGGTGATGTAATACCTAGGTATACCAAGATATACCGTAGTCGTGCTCGGGTATTGGCAGAGTCGAGAGTAGACTAAAATACAATAGAGTATTTCCCTTTAAATGGAGAGTGTTGTATAGCAGTATACTACAAAGTGGCGACGAGGATAAACAGTTAAAATTAAACAAGTAAAAAATAATAATAATAATAATTATATGCATATCAATAATAGGTATGTGTAAGTAATTAACAAGACAATGAAAGCTGAATCCTTAAAGACCTAAATTCCAAACGGAAGGGTCATTAAAACAATGTTAACGGAAGGGCAAATTGTAGCGACCTAAATTCCAAACGGAAGGGTTATAAATACATAAAGCCTAAATTCCGGAAAAAGTTATATATCCCTAAAAGGGAAGTATACAAAGACCTAAATTCCAAACGAAAGCGTCACTACAACAGTGCCAATGGAAGGGCAAATTGTAACGATCTAAATTTCAAAGGGAAGGGTTATAAATACATCATGCCTAAATTCCGGAAAAAGTTATATATCCCTAAAAGGGCAATATACAAAGTCCTAAATTCCAAAGGGAAGGATCACAAATATAAACCTAAGGGTTAGGCATAACTGTAAGCTTAAACATATGCTTACTAAGTTCCCAAAAAGGCAGTACGCAAAACCTAAAATGCGATCGGAACTGCCTCAGGAAAATGTCAACAAAAAATATTCCATCTTTGGAGAATTTTGATTGTGACCCAGAAGTTAGTTCAGTATGTTTACGATGGCAGAAATGGAAAAGAGCTTTAGATATTTATTTGGAAGCGGCGAGCATAGAAGAACCTATAAAGAAAAGAGCAATGGTTTTACATTTTGAAGGCTTTGCTCTACAAGAAATATTCTATAATTTGCCAGGAGCAGATGCAAATGTATCTGATGGGCAACGAACTGATGTTTTCAGTAGTGCCATTACTAAACGGAATGAGTATTTTGCACCCAAACAAAGCAAGATCTATGAGAGGCATTTGCTTCGACTGCTGAAACAAGCATCCGGAGAAAAATTCGGAAAATTCGTAGTGAGATTACGACATCAAGCTGAAAAGTGCCAATTTGCACACAGAAGAACAACTGATAGACCAAATTACCGAGAAATGTTTATCAGTTGATCTCAGGAAGAAAATATTAGCTGCAGGCGACGCAATAACACTCGATGGCATTATAGCTGAGGCAACACCAATGGAAACCATTGAAAGGCAACTTTCAAGATTTACGAAACTACCAATGGCGAGTTCAGAAACCAGAATTAATGTAGTGTCTTCACATAAAGACAAAAACTTTGTGGCTTTGGTAGAACTAGATATTGTACAAGATGTGGACTACCAGAATCCCCTGACCAACAGCATGATTGTCCTGCAAAAGGCTCCATTTGTAATAAATGCAATTTTCGCTGACACTTTGCAAAATGCTGCCGTTCAAAGAAGAAGTTTGCGCATCCAAGTGAGTCTCTTGTTTTAGGGTCAAACAAGAGATTTAAGCCCAGGCATCAGCCCCCCTCAGAAAAGGTAGATTGTGTGGAGTCCGAAAATACGGAGTATGTATTCCATATTGATGATGATGACTCCATAGAATGTAAGGTTGGTGGTGTTGCTATTAATATGTTAATAGACTCGGGTAGTAAGCCCAACATTATAGCCGATAATACTTGGGAACTCTTAAAGAAATCTAACGTTTCAGTCTCAAATCAACAAAAAAATAAGAAGAATAAAATTCTTTATGCTTATGGTTCAAAGCAACCGTTAGAAATTTTATAAGCAGGCCTGAAGAGGTAAACTGCAACTTTTTTGTAGTAAAGCATGGTAAAAGGAACTTATTAGGAAAAACTACAGCAATTGTTTTAGGAGTTCTTAAAATAGGGCTAAATATAAATATCCTTAGTAGTAATAATGAATATTTTCCAAAGATTAAAGATGTTGTGGTACATATTATCGCCGGAAGGCATTAGGCCGTTAGACAGCTATCCACAATCTATGAACTTCATAGTTTTCTAGGGCTAATAAACTTCATTCTAAAGTGGATTCCGAATTTAGCGACAATTACAGAGCCTTTACGACAATAATTACTAAGACTCAAGCTAAGCAAGCATGCTAATATTTTAAAATATTGAGGCCAGGATCAAGCAAATGATTTTTAGTAAATTGAAAGACTTTTTGGCTGAAATAACTAGTCTAGGCTATTATGACCCCACAGATAGAACATAAGTTATAGCAGGTGTAAGCCCCTTTAGGGTTGGGAGCTTGGTTCTTATTCAGTTTGACAACAATGGACCAAGAATAATTGTATATGGCAACAAAAGTTTAACAGACCCGGAAAAACGCTATAGTCAAACGGAAAAAGAAGCTCTTGCTTTAGTTTGGGCCGTAGAACATTTCAGAATGTATCTTTACGGCAAGGATGAGTTTGATTTAGTTACGGACCATAAACCATTAGAAATTATTTTTGGCCCTCGTTCACGTCCCTGTGCACGTATCGAAAGATGGGTTTTACGGCTGCAATCTTTCCAGTCTAAAATAGTTTACAAGCCAGGAAAAACAAATATTGCTAATCCGTTATCTCGATGGTCTCAAGCTAAAAAATGTGTTACTTTCGAAATTCTAGAATATTCCCGACTAGTTGCAGTAAACTTAAAAGAGATTCAGGAATTATCTGGAACAGACGAAATATTAAAAATAAGAAATGGCATACAAAGTAACAATTGGAGTGAATCCATAAAACACCGTCAAGTGTTTCAAAATGAATTTTGTATATGTGAAGGCATCCTGATAAGTGGCACTAGAATTGTGGCTACTAAACTAAGACAGCGCATTCTAGATGCAGCACATGAAGGGCATGCGGGCATTTTTGCAATGAAAAACAGATTAATAACAAAAGTATGGTGGCATAAAATTGACGCTGATGCTGAGAAACTTGAGAGTCTTGTAAAGGTTGCACCTTGGTTTCAACCCCAACTGCACTACATCCAATGAAACGAAGGCAAATATCGGCAGGACTCTGGATTGATGTTGCTGTTGATTTCATGGGTCCGTTGCCAAGTGGAGATTACCTCTTCGTTATAGTCTTAAGCAGATATAAAGAAGTCAAAATTATGAGAACCGTAACTGCGGAAATAAAGTGAACAGATATGGAGCAGGAGAGGGAGGAAGAGGAAACGCAAGAAGAAAATTTCATTCGAAGGAAATTGGGAAAAGGTAGAAGATAGGAAAGGAAAAGCAACAGAGAATACGGAAATAGAAATCGGGAACAAAGTATACCAAAGAAACTTTATAAAGCAAAATAAAACAACCCCAGCATTTGACTCGACCGAACATACGGTAATAAACAGAAAGGGAGGTGGGAGATGACATTTTAATAAGAAATGAAGGAAATGGACAGAAGAAATATTGTTCATCTAAAGAAGGTGGAAGGACAGTGGAAAGTATGCAGCGATCAGCCATCAAATGATGAGGAAGCCTAAACAATTTATGATTTCAAAAATATATTGCTTTTCTCGTATCAAACATTCTCTAGCTATTCATTTAATCAATTGTTAATTATGTAGCTTCTAGCAGATTAGGTTAATCATTATATTATGTTAGCGATAAGCCTTAGTATAAGTTTTGTAATACCTATTGGAATTCAAATTAGATAGTAAGTTCTCTAGTTAAAAAATTATTTGTTAATAGTATAGTTTAGTTTATAAGATTTAATACTGTAATAAGGCGTTACTGGAAAAGGAAGAGACGTGATGTACTGATTATCAATAAAGAAGTCTGACTTGAGGTGATGTAATACATAGGCAAGGGATGCCGAGATATACCGTAGTCGTGCTCAGGTATTGGCAGAGTCGAGAGGAGACTAAAATACAATAGAGTATTTCATTGCTATTTCCCTTTAAACGGAGAGTGTTGTATAGTAGTATACTGCAATCAACAACATTGTAACTAAAAGAGCAGCAGCTTTTCTTTTTGAAATTCTGGAAGATATATTATTTCACTGTTTGCCGGCTTTTACCGCTTCTACACCGCAACTGCAATAATCTTAAATGCTGCAGTACGATGTGTTGCATCATGTGTACAGAAAATGATTGTACTGCAAGCCGTACGATTTTCTCTACGATATACAGATCAACGTGCAGTGCGATAAATCGTTACGTGTGTAAGCCGCTTACAAATTTTTAACTCAAATTTCAGCGCTTGTAAAACATGCTATAGAACCTGGACATTTTCAGAATTTGATTAAATTTGGAATCCCAATTATTCCAGGGTTTGGCCAGCTCTATCTCACAGGGTCATCTCGGCCACATATCTGCGGTATTCCTACTATCCAGATTTTGGGTCAACTTCGGGTCGCCACCGAGACGCACAGCTCTCTTCTGAATGGAATCCAGCAACTTTAAGGTGTGCTTTGGTGCGGTACCCCATATGTGTGAGCAATATTCTAAGCACGGTTTTATTTGCGCGTTGTAGAGCAAGAGCAACTGCTACGCAATATAGAGTTTTTGTTGCGAAATAGCGCACAACCTTCTAAGTGGCTGATTTTAAACATATTGCTGTTGACCGAATCTGCTCCTGTCAGCGGTGATAAGTATCAGTCGCTTTAATGGTTTTTCTGATCTAAATTGGGAGACAAGAGTTCTGTCATCTGCAAAACGGTAAACAGAGTTGGTGACAGTAATGCGCCCTGATGCAAGCCCGTGTTAACGGTAAATGTGTCTGAGATGTGTCCATCAACTGCAACGTGCAGAGCTCGGTTTTTTGAGGAAACTAGCCCCGCCAGCTACAGAGAGAGGCTGGCAATCCAAAGGACGGCAGTTTGTTCAGCAATCCGTCATGCCAAACTCTATTGAATGCCTTCGAAATATCCAACGCAATCGCTTGAGACTTTCCGTAGTTCTCAATTATTGCATATATGAGTGACGTAGGCCAACATATTCCCTGTCGATCTCTGTTTACGAACGCCATATTGATTATCGCTGATTATTCTATTGTTCTCAGGTACTTGAGTAGTTGCTGATTGACTACATGTTTCATGACCTTGGAGATCACTGGGAGCAAGGCAATTGGGCGATAATTTGAGAGCGTAATTTTCTTGCCTTTTTGGGAATAGGTTGCACTCGAACAACTTTCCAAGAAGATCGGTAAATCCCTTTTCTGTGAGACAGAGAAAAAAGCCAGGTAAAAAACGGGTGCTAGTTCATTGGCGCAGATCTTTAACATGATGACATTTATTCCTTTCGGTCCTGATGCCTTCTGCGTATCTATATGGATTTTACAAATATCATGGTTATGAAACTTGGCTTCAGCCATTGTAGTGTTGATGTTCGATATGGTGGGGAGAGCCTTGCCTTGGGGAAGGTCTAAGGTAGAGGGCGATGGAAATATTTTGGGGAGCATCTTTGCCTTTTCTTTGGCTGTAGTCGCCATCATGCCGCTCTCGTCTGTCAAAGGTGGGAGAGGCATTTTTGTAAAGTTATTACTTACTGCCTTTGCTACCGACTAGAAATTCCTTGAGCCACTGAGGCATTTTTCTTCTTCTTCTTTAGGTGCCTTCTTCATTACTGAAGACAGCAAACTTTTCTCTGTTCCTTGCTGCTCTCAACAAGGTGTATGTGCCTAATCCTGTCCACTCTCTCACATTTCTAAGCCTCTATCTTTCCTTCCATAAACAATCTCAAAAGTTGATATTTTTCCCCTTTGTATACATGTCCGAGATAACAAGTTTTGCGCTGTTTCACATGTCGTAAGAGATCCCTGTCTGTTCCCATCATTCTCAAAACATTCTCATTTGTCATTCGTCTAGTCGATGGGATCTTTAAAAGTCGCTGCATTATTCTCTCTCCCATTGTCCAAGCTTCCATGCCATATAAGAGGACTGAATAAATGTATGTTTTCACAAAAAGTTATCGAGTATCGAGTAACAAGGTGGTATTTGTTAGCAATGACCATATATTCGTATATCGGCTCGTGAGTTTTTGCTATATTTATTTTCAGGCCTTGTTGGTCACCTGATTCCACAATTTTATCTATCGGTTCCTGTAAGCCTTCTGGAGTGTCTGCAAAGACAACTGTGTCGTCTGCAGAGCGTATATTGTTAAGTATTTTACCGTTTGCCCTTATGCCTGTCTCACTGTTCTCCAGCGCTTGCTGAAATATATACTCGGAATACATGTTAAATACGAGAGGTGAGAGAGTACAGCCCTGTCGCACTCTTCGTCTTATTGGTGTTTCTGACGATACGGTGTCTCCAAACCGAACATAGCATCTCTGTTCCCAATATAAGTTTGTTATAAGTTTAATGTCTTCGTAGTCTAGGCCCTGCTTTTGGAGTAGATGTAACAGTTTTGTATGTTTGATGCGATCGAACGCCTTTTCATAATCAATGAAGCACAGATACACGTCCCTTCTTTTATCTCTACATTTTTCGAGTAATACTGTCAATCCGAAAAGCAGTTCGCTAGTTCCAAGCCCTAATACTAAATCCAAATTGTTCGGGACTTATATTTTGTTCGCATTTCAGGTAAATACGTCGATGTAATATTTTTAACGAAATTATCAGAGTATGGCTCATTAAGCTAATTAATCTAAAATCGGAGCACTTTCTTGATACATTTTTTTTGGGAATTGGTATGAACACTGACTTGAGCCAGTCATGGGGGCAAATTCCTGAGCTGTACATTTTATTAAAGAGGTTGGTGAGTCGTTGGAGATTTTCTTGATCTAGCAATTTTAACATTCTGTCTGCTCCTGCAATATTTCCACATTTAGCTGATTTTATTGCTGTGTTTACTTCTGATGGTAAGATATTTAATATCGATTCATTGTCAAGTTCTAGTTCCCGTTCTGCCCTTTCGTCGTCAAACAATTCTCGAATATATCTTGACCATTCTTCTTTTATTTCTTCCTGGTCTGTAATTATTTCGTTATTTCCTGTTTTGAGGAAATTGGTCGGCAGCGCTTTCTTTCTTGTTCCTGTGATTTCCTTAACTTTTTTGTATGTGTTAAACTGATCGTGCTTCTCTCTTTTAATTCTTGGCATCGATCATTCATCAATTTTTCTTTTGCGTGTCTGATTAATTTTTGAATGTTGGTTTTGGTTTCTTTATATTTGTCGATGTTTATGTTCTTATATTTCCTTCGGGTTTCCATTAGGTTCGGAATTTCATTGTTTATCCAAGGTTTCGCTTCTGCTGCTGTTTCTTCATTAAGTTTTTCTGTTTGTATTTGGTTAGTTGTGTGCTCTAAGAAATTCCATGATTCTTCGATTGATTGTTCTTGTTGCGGTGTGTAATTGTTACATTTAGTTGTTCAGTTATTTCTCTACAGATTTCTGGATTCTTCAGTTTTTTAAAATCAGGTCATCGTTGTATATGATGCCTGATTTTCTTTAGTTTTATTTATTTATTTCGTAATTGCTCACAGCAGCCATCGAAAGGGGTTTTGTCAAAATATGTATAAAAAACTAACAATATCACATTTTAAAACTTATTTCATATGCAAGAATAAGATATACTTTATGCACATGTTTTATAAAAACAAAGCAACATCCTTATCATTTAAGTATTCATGAACCGAGTAGTAGGCCTTACCAACCAGAAATTTTTTAATTCTAATTTTAAATAATTTAAAATTCAATGATTTTATTTGTTCCGGTAATTTGTTAAAAGCACAGATGCCGCCATAATCAGGTGATTTTCAAACTTCGTTAATTTGTGCATAGGTATTGATAATTTATTTGCATTTCTGGTTGGATATGCGTGAGTATAAGAGTTTTTTATAAATTTATGTTCGTTTGATTTTATATATAATAGCAACTTGTAAATATATATACAAGGGAAAGTCATTATTTTCTTGGAATAAAAATATGGTTTGCAACTATCTGTTGGCCGGAGTCCATACATAAGACGCAAAATACGATTTTGTGCTAGAAAAACCCGGTTGGATTCTATGGAATTTCCCCATAAAATGATATTATAGTTTAGATGGCAGTATACTAGTGAATAATAGACATTTAAAAGTGATTCCTCATCAAGTATTTGCCTAAGTTGAGTTAAAGCGTAATATGCGCAACTACATCTCTTTGAAACATGCTCTATATGATGTTCCCATGTTAAAAGTGGATCAATATATAGTCCCAAAAACTTGCTATTGTTCGAAGCCTGGATAACATCTACTTCAGTAGTTACAGTACTAATCCGACATCGAAAGTTCATGTACACAGTCTTTGTAAATTTAATATTAAATTGTTCCTTTTACACCAATGATCAAAATCTTTTATGACACTTTTGATTAATTCACCAAGTTCATCAGGATTCCCGGCTGAGACCACTACCGATGAGTCATCAGCAAACATGACAACCCTGCCGTGTTCAATATAGTTTGGCATATCATTAATAAAAAGTAGGAACAGCAGAGGTCCCAACACGGATCCCTGAGGAACACCCATATCTACGTATTTCATGGTGGAGCACTTATTATCTACACGAACACAAAATTTCCTATCGGTAAGGTATGACGCTAGTACATTTAACATGCCGCCTCTTATTCCATTCTCCGATAATTTCTCCAAAACAAAACTTACATCCAAGCTATCAAAAGCGCGTGACAAGTCAAAAAAGAGACCCGCAACACAACGTCCATCGTTTATAAACCACCTGCATAAACTCGCAAGCGGCACTCTCCGTCGACCTGCCCACACGGAAACCATGCTGAGCCATCGAAAATATATGGTTCTTGTCCAAAAAATCTACAATACGGTTATAATATACTCTCTCAAAAATTTTCGATAAAGTATTTAAGATAGTTATGGGCCTATAATTTTCGGCACAAGTTTTTTCATCTTTTTTATGAATTGGTATGACTTTCCCTATTTTTAGATGGTTTGGAAAAACTCCAGTCTCAATTGATTTATTTATTAAATAAGCCAGTGGTCCAGCAATAGAATGCTTGGCAGTTTTTAGGATCAACACTTTATTTATTTTTCGTTTGCGTTATTATTGATAATATTTCGTTACTATCACAAGGCTGAAAAAAGAAACTGTGACCAATTCTCTGAGCAGGTAGTGTACACTGTGTTGACATTTTACCAGAAAATGTTTCATACAATTTTTTATGTGTTATTTCGGAGAAAAACGAAGAAAAGTGCTCAGCCACTTGTAATGGGTCAGTTATTTCATTAGAGTTAACGTTTAATTTTATTTTACATTTTTCCTTTATTTTGCCTTGACTATTATTTACGATTGACCATATTGTTTTTTGTTTATTGTCACTTCGTGCAATAAGATTACAGTTGTATTCTTTTTTTGCTGATCTTACTAGACTGTTGTATTCCTTTTTTTCGTGTTTGTAAATAGAATGTATATGTGGATCATCAACTGTTTTTGTTAAATAGAAAAGGTTTTTTTTAATTCTTGACTCATGTTTAATATATTTGGAGATAACCATTCCTTTTTTATCAACAAAGATGTTAGATTTTATTTGCTTTAGTGGGCAGTTTACATTGATGCCAAAGTTAATATTTAGTAAGAATTCAGAAAATGCCGAATTCTTACGACGTGGGTGGTTACACTGCTCGGTTTTATTTATACGAATATAGTACGAATTCACCCTTAACATTTATCTATGATACGAATATTAACTTATTATAAAGTGATAATGGATTCTAACTCAGAGTTTAATTTTTTGGGAACATCACCATCAGATACTATCTTTCATTGAAAAAATAGAAGCACATGGAATGTGCTTCTATTTTGTGCTGCTGTGTGGAATTTTACTTGCTATCAAACATGAAAACAATTTGTAAAATGTACCTAAGTAATAGTTATTTTATGTTAAACATAAAAATTGTTGTTAAATAAATATATTTTGCACTTATTTTTTGCTAAACATTAAAACTTGTTATTGAATAAATATATGTAAATACCCAAATGGAAATACGTACCACCTAGTTTAATTCCAGCCGCTACTTTCCATAATTTTTTATTTAACTCTCTATTATGGTATTGTTTGCTTTTCTGATCCCATAGGGATCTTAGTTCGTGAACCAAAGTAATCAGTACTTTGCAATCCATGTCACTTAAAGCCCAACGAATTCAGTTAGTCGTACGAACAACTACCCAAAAAACAAAATATTTTGGTCGCATTGAAAGCACGGACGAACTCGCACCAATTCGTAAGAAATAATCGTAAGCAATATAACCACAAATATGTCAATATACGCATTTGTTTCCTTCCGACGACTTCTTACGAATTCGTATGAATTCGTACGAGCAAATTTTCGTACGAATTCTTATCCAATGTAACCGCCGCCTTATACATATCTTGAAAATCTAGATTTATCATATGTTGTCTGAGCATACTGATGTACTCCTGTAATAATCACAGTCTCTTCCCTCATTAGTAATATTATTCTGCGTTTTATTAATTTTGATTACAGCAACCATCGCAAGATGGTCACCCAAGTTTGGTTGTATTACGTAGTCCTTAATATTTGATACTTTATTATTACTCAGAATGTAGTCCAATTTACTACTAGTCAG
>MU185133.1:9007-39698 GCA_016904865.1 Pissodes strobi
GCGATAATTGCACTATAGAAACCGAAAGAGCACAGCGATAATTGCATCGTACGTATCTATGGTAATTCCATTGTAAAATTACGATGACAGCATTTATAAAAACCGTCAAAGTCAAGTGAATATATATTAAGTATTAAAAATGCCTCGTTTCGGATTAAAAAAATCGTATTTTTGTGTCTCTTGACTTTGTTTGCAGTTACATGTACGTTTTTGTATTAAAAAGAGAATAAAAATGTATTTTTTAAAACCATGTCCTTATTCGGGAAATATTCCCCCGACTTACACTCCTGCATCAAAATAACCAGATAATTTTGCATTCGAGCGTGTTGTCTTAGAAAAACTGCATTCTGTCATTTTCATATTTTGGAAAAAGAGCCCTCCACCTTCGGTGTCGGGCTCTTTCTCCAAAATATGAAAATGAACTCATGCATTTTTAGACAACACGCTGTCATGCAAAATTATCGGTAATTTTGATGCACTTGTGCAATTACTTACGATAATTGCACTGTAGAAGCCGAATGAGCACAGCGATAATTGCATCGTACGTATCTATGGTAATTCCATTGTAAAATTACGATGACAGCGACAATTTATAAATAACGTCAAAGTCCAGTGAATATATATTATTAAAAATGCCTCATTTCGGATTAAAAAAAATAGTATTTTTGCGTCTCTTTACTTTGTTTACCGTTACATATACGTTTTTGTACTAAAAAAATATAAAAATGTATTTTTCTAAACCATGTTCTTATTTGGAAAATATTCCTCCGAATTACACTCGTGCATCAAAATAACCAGATAATTTTGCATTCGAGCGTGTTGTCTTAGAAAAACTGCATTCGGTCATTTTTCATATGAAAACGAACTCATGCAGTTTTTAGACAATACGCTGTCATGCAAAATTATCTGTAATTTTAATGCACTTGTGCAATTACTTACGATAACCAAATTCTAAGATCAGGCAATACTAGTATGGAACATACTGAAACAATTAACAGGAAATGATAGGAAAACACAATCATTTGAACTTGAAAAGGATGGTGATACAATCACCGATGCTTATAGAGTATGTAATATGTTTAACGACTGGTATGGTATATATTCTGTGACAGGCTCTGGTATGAACTCAAAGGGAGCCTAGCGTGACCTAGTAGCTGCAAGTTTTTTACATTTTTTGTATCGCCCGTGGATGAACATGACACCATAGAAATAATTAACAGGTCATGCTCAAAGAGATCAACCGGTTTGGATGAGATCCCTGTAATCTTCTAAAAAAACTGCTCTGCAAGCCACTGGCATTTATAATAAACAATTATTTTATGAAAGGGCAGTGTCCTTTGGTTTTAAAGAGAAGTAAAGATGTACCTATACATACAAAGAGAACAGGAAAGATGTGGAGAACTATAGGCCAGTTGCCGTCCCATCGGCCTTCTCAAAAATATTTGAGAGAGCAATGTCTGGGAGACTTCTTGTCTTCTTACAAAATAAACTGTTTTTTAGTAGAACTTAGCATGTCTTGTTGCATTGTTAGTCTAAGGCAGCTCTTTTTGATCATGTAACATCAATATTAAACTATCTTGATGTCGGTAAAACTATTTTGGGTATATATTTTTATATGAGTAAAGCCTTCAATCGAATGAACCATGAGATCTTACTGGTTAGATCGAGAGTGCAGCAGGAGTATTAGCCTTCAATGAATAAAGTATTTCCTGGAGAATCGGTCTCAGGCCGTGCAGATTAAAAGTAAAAGTAGTTATATTTCACCTATGAGTCGGACTTTATTGCTGCCCCCCAGCGATCTCTACTGTCACCTCTACTTTTTATAGTGTTCTGTAATGATCTGGAGCATGCTTTGAACGGTGCTGATGTTTCCGTGGCGTCGTACAGCTTGCTGACGACACCTCAGTTGCCTTTGAACTGACAAATTTGACAGTACAAAATATGCAGGAATGGTGTAACAATAACTTTTGCCTAATTCTGATAAAACCAACTTCATACATTTTCAAAGCAGAAGTAATAATGGCAAACTTCAATACATGGTAAACATTCAAAATAAAAACATAGAACAGCCCATAAACACCAAATTTCTGGGACTTACTACCCACGAGAATCTTGGCTGGTGTGCTCATGGGGGATTCATATGTGGAAAGATCTCATCGGAAAACTATGCCACCGTGCGTCAATATAAGAGACAGTGTCAGTATATCGTATGGTATTATTTTCGTATGATATTATTTTCTGATGCACTTATTCTTAGACCATACCTCGCGTTCTTATCTTACAAAAGAGAGTGATTAAATCAATTTGTAAGGTGACCTATCTGGAGCACTGTGCGCCTCTGTTTTGTAGGCTACGAATAATTGTTTCATGTTATTTTTTTTGTATGTGCTGGTTTATATATAAAAATCGAAACGGTTTTGAATGTAACAGCTCTGTAAGTACTCCTGATACGGTAACGAGATATGAAAATAACTTTGCAGTTCCAAAACACTCAACAACTATGAAAAAGGTTCTCTCTAAAATGTAAATATAGTTCTACCTAAAATCCATATGCTTGCTAACTTAACCTTAATAATGTAAACATCACGAAAATATAGCAAATATTAACACTTCATCAAACACTTGACGCTTAGAATGCACTATTTTTGTTGACACGGCTAATTATAGTTAGTTTAGCTTGCCACGAAACCATTAATGCAAAAATTGCAAAATCCGATTTTTTTGTAGATGTAGGACGGCAGTGTAGACCTTTGTTGATGTGAATAGAGCTGATAAGATATGTGTCATTATTAAGCCTGGTTTTTGTAAGGATGTAATATGACGGCCGCCGTGTGCGCATACTTGTCTGTTTGAATTTAAACGAAATGTATTTTATGTCGGAGTAGTCGTACGACATGTCGATGTCGGAAGCTAAATCCATCCCCACATATCCAATCGTCGTCGTTTGTTACTACATAAACACTGGATTTGTTGATTTCTCGCAGTTCTATTTACCAGCCAGTCTACTAAAGAGTGTTTTAATCGTGAGTTTTATAAGTTTTATTTAAACTAGATGTAATGCATGCGAACGAAGTTCATTAATTATTCATTAATTAATACTGTTGACCTATATGCTCCTTCCAAACGTCTCTTCCCTAAAAAGCTTCTAATTTACCATCTTTTGCGTTTCCGGTTTGATTTTTTTTGAGTTTATAATAATGCTATCGCATATAGTTTTCTACCAACATCGCGAAAACTGATATTACTTGTAATACATGATTGTCTGCCATCACGAGGCTAACCGCGGATTTCAATTTTAGATCGTTCTCTCGACCTCTCCATTGGGGACAATTGGCAATATAAACACTTGTAAATTTTGCCAACTTGTCGGCTAACATCTGAACCAAAAAGTCGCCCAGATTTGTCCTTACAAAAACCCATCTTTATACCTAGTAATATGCTGATGATACCCAAGTGTATCTGTCGTTTACACCTGAAAACTATGAAAAAACTTCGCCCAAAATTATTTAATACATAGCGTAACTAAGCCATTCCTCCTTTAGGCCATATGCTCAAACGAATCTCTCCAAGACTTCAGTTCAGTTATCTGGTACACGCAGGCTTATGCTAATTAAATTTGGGCTAGTGTAGATAACATATCAAAATGTAATGTATTATTTAAGCAAAAATAAAAATTTTATAGTGATTATGAGATTTAAATAGATAGACTTTGCTAACCTAAAAATAGCCCAGGGGTGCCCAGTGCGACATTGCCTAGCCAAAAGAGTTAAAGCTAAATTATGTGAATTGATTTGTATTGTTTCACAAGCGTTTCCTTCTTTACAACTTAACCTAATACCATCTATTCACAATAGCAAATTTTGCAATAACCGCCTTAAAGAAATAGAATCGTGTCTTTTCCCCCTTTTCAAGAAGTAAATGAAAGCCAAAACTTGAAAAATATGCCTAAATCAATGACCTTTCAAAGTAATGATTGATTTACGTTTTAAATCATTTCCATTTTAGAAATAACTTAGTACTTAAGATAAGTTTTTAAGACATAATTTGCGACAAATCTGAGTGAAGGGGTCTCTTTGAAAAAATTACAAAATGCACCCCATTCGTGAGGAAAGACACCTAAAATTCGCTTTGGACTCAAAATATATCACCGAACACCGTACTATTGAAGAAAAAAATCGGATCATACGTTTTATTGTGAATTCAAATAAAATACTCAACTGCCATCCTCAGTTGTTGATGTGAATGAACAGAAACTCCAGAGACCATTTTAAAATTTACATAAGTAAAAAGGGCGGTTACTTTCGAGCCGAAGACATTTTCAGGGTCCGGGGGGAAATATGTATGTAAATTTAAAACACTTGGTAGTTTAGAGAATACAGATATCACTAATTACATGATGGTTTCTTTACTGTCTCTGCATCACCTTAAGTTGCTTAAATTTTCAATGTATTTTGATTGTATGATAATGTGCGTTAAGAGCATGTGAATTAAATTTACAAATTTAAGACTTTAGTTAAATATTGCCTAAATAAGTAAAAATGGCTAGTCATTATGTTCTAACCAGCAGTTTAGCGAGTCGAACCATTTATTTGATGTAATCTAGATATTCCGAAACTAAATTTTTTTTCATATAATTTTCAAAAAGTCTACAAAGAGAGATACGAAAGCTTTAATAAAGCTCCAAGATTTTCTATTATATTAAATTTAATCATGAGACTCCTTTTTAAGAAGAGTATTTTTGGAGAATATTTTCATAAATAAATGTTTCATGCAAAATCTACCTGAAAGTTTTAGATCAGTATTAACAAATAATGGAATCTATAAGCAGCAAATAGTTAACAATTTTTCTATTATACGTTCGTCATTTTGATGAGTTGAATTAATTATTTGATACATATAAATCTCAAGTGAAGTTCCATAGAATAGGAACATTTTCTTCATAATCTTATCATAATAGCTTTATGATTGACTAGTAACACGCGTTTAAAAATATAAATACAAATGATATTTAAACAATTAATAATAAATTTAGAATATCAAGTACACATTAGAAAATAATTGTTCGTTGTCGCGTTTAGATGCCATTATAGCTCAGTGATTGTTTAGACATGGTTATGATAAGTGGATGTAGGCGATTTGTTTATATCGGAGAAATTGTGTTTTTTTCGTGTGATGGCGACTATGCTTTTCAATTGTTTGTTACTTGATATGTTTTATAAGAGACCTATAATATTGTTTTTGATTAAATAAAAACAATTATATGGTTTTTGATGGAAGATATGTGGTGAGTTCGTCCTGGAGCCACTAGGAGCTCTAACAATATTTGTTGCAGACAGCGCCTAAAAGAGAAGAATTTTTTACGCAGTTGTTGGATATGAATCCGGACGATTTGTTTGATTTCATTGAGGAGCTCCCTAACACTAGTGAAGTGGGTGATTGCAGCGATGACGATATTGAAGAGGCCCAATATTTTGACGTACCATTTGCTTTTGAAACTTTTGATATTGAAAGCTTGCCCATTGCTTTTGCTGGTGATATTGGACTCGAAAACATAAATAATGTTGAAAATAGTAACAACAAAAGTTTGGAATGGGATAGTGATGATGGTATATCCCTTTCTACTATCTGAGCCCCGAAAAGGTAATGCAAACTGTGTGGACTCAATCTGGGACGCACTGTCTGCAAAATCTAAAAGAACTTGGTGAAATATCTGGGCCAGCGGAAGAAATTGACGCTGAAATACTCACTGGTATGTTTCTACTTATTTGAACGCCATAGTATTCCAGACAAAATAAAAAGTTTTCTTACATAGCACAGTGTTTTCTAGTGTCCTCATGCTGAAGACATCTAATTAACCAAAAACTAAATAGCCGAGTTAAAAAAAATGACAGAAATAATAATATGTTCCAGACACAAGAAATAAATTATCTTAACACAGTTTTTATCTGAATACTATAGAAAAATAATTCTGGGCTCAAAGAGTTAAGACACATCTATATTAAAACGTTATGGAAGAGTCTTCTTAGAACGGCTCCTGCTAATGCGCGAATTAGCGAATTACATCATATAAGTGGAGAACATTTAAGCACTAAATTTCTTGATGTAAATGTGAAAATACCAGTTGTTTTATTTAAGACATATCTATATTAAAAGGTTTTGGAAGTCTTCTTAGAACGGCTCCTCTTAATGAATAATTAATTTGGAATCAGTGTAAATAATAATTTTATTAGATGGTTATCATAGATTTGGTTGTACACATATAGTTTGATTCTGAATAACATTTCTTTATAAAGTTTCTTTTTAATCCAGCCATAAAAAGTGTTCGATTCTTGTGCGACATCAAAGTGACTGCATCTCTTAGCATGACTTTCTGACTTCCAAATTTAGTTTACCGCAGACTTGTCTTATGGTTGTGCGAGCTTAAGACCGCACGACAGAAGTGAAAACTTCAAAGAGCAAATAGTATTTACCTATTAAGTTCTAGTTTATACATATACTGGCAAATAATGAATGAATGATCTCGGGGGTATTAGTACACTGTGACCTGTATTATAGATCTATTGTGTCCCACTTCCGTTGTTGTGATTCTCAATCAGAGTACCTCATCCAGCTACAGTGTTTTGATAAAAGCAAGTAGTCTGGATGGTTCGATGGATGGAAGTTCCTCCTATTCAACGATGCAGCACCCCAAGCAGGTCAATCGCCTATTCGCGACCGCTCCTTCTCACAGAACCGGCTACTGTCCTCGTTTTCAATTTGTATTCTCTGCAGGTGCCTTCTCAAACGGCAGTGGCCCGTAAGAAAGCCGGTAAGGATGCGGAGATTGTTCTTACTCAGCGTTATAAGGTTTTTGATCCTGGATGAGGCTCTAGAAACACTATGATTGTCTTAACCCTGAGAGACGTTCTCATGGACTGATCCTGGATCACTCTTCTTTCCTGAATTCTTCCTTATAGGTGTGCATCCCTATGCCACAGAAAAATTTCGTCCTAAATGCGGAGTTTGTGCTCCTACTTATGCTAATTGGTCTGCTTTTTCATTGCCTTTCATTAAAGTGTGTCCTGGTATCAATTGAAGGGATTGTTTGTTATTCTTACCTAGTTCGTTTAGCCTATCTAGGTATTCCCATACCATTCTGATACTGATTGTTGTTGAGCTCAGCGCTTTGACGGCTAATTGACTGTCTGAGAATATGACAATCTCTTTCTTTCTATAGTTTCTGTCGAGGTTGAACTGCTTATATCTTTCTATGGCGTTAATTTTCACCTGGAATATATCCGGGTGTTTTCCTATCGCTTCGAAAAATTTGGTTCCTGGCCCGGCCCCGGTCCCTTATTCAGTTCTTGATCCATATGTATACCATTTTATGGCACTTTGCTGGAATGTGAGAATGCAAGTGGTGTTCTTTTTCCATTCTTCTTTACTTCTTATCATCACCGTGAAGCATTTTTCAAAACTGTATATTTTTAATTATATCGTCTCTGGGGAACCCAAGAAGTAGTATATGCTTTGTCAGGGATGTTAATTTACTCTTCTCAGCCATCCTGCCTCACCTGCTCACATTCTTCTGATTCTAGTCATTGCTTGTTTAGCTGATCCCTCTACAACAATGTGTAGAGGTGCGAAGCCCACAACTGCATCGATTGCTAAATAACAATTAATAAGGTGGTCGATATCTGCTTACTTTATGTAGAATGCAAAAATGGGATATATAATCCAAAAAATTGCAATATGAACAAATATTTTGAATATACTTACCAAAAATGCTATAGACTTCGATGTTTAAAGTAAAACTTTGCCGCGAAATCTCCCATAAAATCGACAGAAATCGCTAAACTTCTTCGACCCTGGCCCATTTTCCCATCTTCAAAGCATTTTAAATCAGATTTCAGACAATAAATCTAATTGCGCACCATAAAAACTATATGCATCGATATGCTGAGAGTGTAAGTTTACCCCAAAATCTGCCATAAAATCGAGAGAAACTGCACTTAATCACCAGACTTTCCAATCCTGTCCGTAAAATTCTACATATTCTAACCTAAAAGTTACATCAAAATATTGGACGCATTCCTTTAAATTTCCCACATTGCATCAAAATGCCGCAGTACGTTGAGAAGTTTTTACGATTTTCTGCATTATTCTTTTTAACAACGGTTTTCTCGTATTTCCCGAACTCATATGGAAAATTGTTATGAAACTTTTTTATAGCAGAGAGTTCGGGGTAAACGAATCTGGGATTGCTTTTTTTGAAAATAGCCATGTGTTGACTGGCTCGTACGATTAAAATAGATTTTTCAAACTGAAAATCAAAGAAATCACCTGTTCGATGCGATTGGTTTGGTATGATGTACATGTAACCCTTCTCTTTAATATACCAAAATTTGGTTGCTCTAGATTATTCGGTTTTCCGGTATTAAAATATTATGGGATGACCTGTCGTGTCGAAATTTCAAATGGTTTAAATTCAACTAGCTCACCCTTTATAAAAAGCATCATCTATTTTAAGATGTCTTCTTGTATGATTTTCAACGTACATTCTTGTCAAGTAATTGTTTTTTTTATGAATAAATTATTTTTTGAAAAAATAACCTTTTTTACCTACAAATCGATGTTTTTACGTTTTCCTTCAAAACTGAATTTTCCCGATAATTTTGAAACAGAGAAGCATTCAGGGAGTTATACTCCTAGATATTCCCTATCGACTTATCATCTCGGCTTTTTACATCTCCGCGACTTTTCTGGTGATATAAGGAACCAGAATAACCGCTTTATCGAAAATATACACGACCAAAAAAAAACATTTTGCTATTTTCCGATTCTCTCTAATTTCAACACAAGTTAGAAAACCGTCAAACGGAACATGTTCAGAAAAACTAAACAACATTAATTAAATTTTTTCGACAGTTATAGTGTAGCAAAGCAAAATTTTGACAAATTGCACATGTGAGGTAATAATGTGTAACGTGCAACGCAAAATAGTGTCAAAAAAAACAAATGACCGTCGGCTACCCACAAGTGTTTGCTAAAAAAATGACAGGTCCCAATCTTAAAAATGCTAATATGAGGGTGATGAGCCTGACACTATACAAGAAGAAGTGTGCTAAGCGCGCCAAAAGAAGTTTAACTTCAATAGTCTCCTCGATCCTACTTTACCAGAATGAGAGTAACATAGCCGAGAGGTGCGTTCAGACTTGGCGAGACGAGCCCGAGAGACGCGCGAGATGCGCCAAAATTTCACGTTTGGGCGTGGCTCGCGATAGGTTCACGAGCCACTCGTTCCGATCCATCTCCAGTCGATTTTTCGACGAGATATCAAAGAATGACTGAGGCTCACTGTGCACGGCTTTAATAGCAGCGCGCTACCAGCCACAAGATGACTACGAGCGAGGGCCGACGCGCGACGGTACGAGCACGTTTATTTTGTTATTTGTTATTTTGTTCAGTTACAATGTTACAAAGATAAAGTAGAGTAGACTGAAGATGCTCAGTTACTACTGATAGAGCTCTATCAATCAAAAGCAAATTTCTTGGAGATAAAGATTACTATAGGAAAAATTTAAACATTTATTCGTGGGTTAATATTGCGGAATCCGTGAGTTCTAATAAGGCATGGGAAGATTGCAAAAAAAATTACGTCTCTTCTTGCGACGTACAGAAAAGAGAGCCGTCATGTTTTCTCGATAACGGACAAATCACAAATTTTGGACACTCGTAGGTTTTGGCGCGTCTCGAGCTCGTCTCGGGTGCGCCGCAAAAGAAGACGATATTTTTTTCTTGCAATCTCCCCATGCCCTACTAGGACCCATGGGTTTTGCGATATTAAGCCACGAATCAATTTTAAAATTTTCTCTATAGTAATCTTTATCCTTGGGGTTCCAGAGATTTGCTTTTAATTGATAGATCTCTGTCAGTAGTAACTGAGCATCCTAAGTCTACTCCATCATTGTAACATTGTAAGGCGGCGCCGGCGGTTACACTGGATAAGAATTTGTACGAAAATTTGTTCGTACGAATTCATGCGAATTCGTAAGAAGTCGTCGGAGGGAAGCAAATGCGTATGTTGACATATTTGTGGTTATATTGCTTACGATTATTTCTTAGAAACTTGAGCGAGTTCGTAAGCGTTTTCAATATCACCAAAATATTTTGTTTTTTGGGTTAGTACGGCTAACTGAATTCGTTGGCTTACGTGAAATGATTTGCGAATTACTGATTACTTTGGTTCACGAACGAAGATCCCTATAGGATCAGAAAAGCATACGATACCATAATGGAGAGTTAAACAAAAAATTATAGAAAGAAGTAGCGGCTGGAATTATACTAGGAGGTAGGTATTTCCATTTCAATTCAATCCATTCATTCATCCAATCATTCATTCAATAACAAGTTTTATGTTTAGCAAAAAATATCTACAAAATATTTTTGACAGCAATTTTTATGTTTAACATAAAATAACTATTACCTAGGTAAATTTTTTGGTTCAATCCCTTTCTTTTTTTTTTTAAATTTTAAAGTTATGTTTGTAAAGTTTTTTTTTCATTATGCCTTGGGTTAGTTTTGGTTAGTTCCTATTCTTTGAGCCCCCGTAGCGAGCGAAGGGAGCGGAGGGTCATGCGTGAAGTGAAATAATACATTGGGCTGATTAGGTGCTACGCTAGGTCTAGCTCCAAGTGATCGGTGGAATTTCTTGAAATTTTGACCCGTCTGGCACCTGGCACTCGTCTCGCGCGCGTCTCGGGCTCGTCTCGCGAAATATTTTCTATATGGTGCAACATTTCAGTTGATTTCAGCTATATTCTGGCTGAAAAAAATAACTATTTCGTATAATCAATATTCATGTACAGGGTGGCCAACTAAGAATGCAATGTACTGTATCTGGGAAACTATCCATCGTAGAGACTTGCGGAAAAAATGTAATTACTAAAACGGTCAAGAGAAAACCTGGAACCTGGAAAATATTTTCAAGTTTCTAAAATGACCAAATAACTTCAATCTTGAATCTAAAAAGTGATGTTTCTGTGAATTCCGCTATATTAACCTAATAAAAAAATTCCACAAATTCAAAGCTGAGGATAATGTAAAACTTATTTGTTTAATGCTTTTTGATGTATCCCTAAAAATAATGTGGTGGGGGGTATTCAATTTTTTTTTAAATAACACCCTGTATCTGCGAAACGGCTAAGCCGATTTTAACAAACTTGGGTTAGTTCAAAGGCGCTATTCGTGAGCTACAAATGTTGTATTATTTATAGTTTCGTTAGTTTCACATGTCGCCGCTAGAGGGGTATTTTCGACATTCCGACTGAAATGGATAATTTTCTCAAAAAAATTTAATGCATTGATATGATTTTTTTCCCATGAAAAAGTAGCTAAATAATGGCTAAACAAGCTGGCGAAAACCGCATCCCGATATCTTGTTCCTAACCGAAAATATAGGCAAAACAATTTATTACTTACGAAAATCCCTTCATTTTTTTTTACTATATTTATCTTGAATTTTCTCTTTTATAAAAGTTGTGGCCCTGAAAAAGACCGATTTAAAAAAGAGAGGTTCTTAGTGAAGCCTCTCATGGGTAGACAAAACTGCAGTTTCAATTTCGGCTCTCGGTATGGTTCGTATTGCGGTACGAATCCGGTTTTTCAGATCTTCTCTGGTCGTCGGTTGAGTCTAGAACACGATAAATAAAAATCCAGATAAGTTAAGTCTGGTGATCGCGGAGGCCTTGGAAACAGACTTCCTCTTCCAATCCACCGCTGTTGAAATACTGCATCGATATGCTCTCGCACATTAATAGCAAAATGTGATGGGCGACCATCCAACTGCAAAAACAAGTTTTGCCTCGTTTCCAGATGCACATCTTTCAACAACAACGGTAATTGATTGGCCAAAAAATTCAAGAAAGACATTGCCATTTAGGGGTTGCTCGAAAAAATATGGCCCAATAATTTTGCCTTTCAGTACGCCACACCACACATTTAAACTCCAACATCCTTGGTGCTGAACTTCACGCATCCAATGCGGATTTTCTGCAGACCAACAGTGCATATTGTGCAGATTGACTCTCCCATCAATTAAAAGTGACTTCATCGGTACAAAGAATTTCAAATAAAAATTCTCTATTTTCGCTATCATACCTAATATCCAATGGCAATAGTACATCCTGCGATCAACATCTTCCTCATTCAAAGCCTGATGGTAGAACTACATGATATGGATGCATTCTAAAAGTAATTAAAAAAAGAAGTTTCAACAAATACCTATATTGTGATAACCATTAGAACTTACCTATGGTCCTTCACGATATTTTGAATCGTTGTTTGTGCTATGTTCAACTACAGCGATAACGCTCTTGTGCTAACATGAGGATTTCCTTCAATATACCCCAGTACGTAGTTGATATTTTCTTGTGTTCTTCCAATTTTTTGCCTTTGAAACGCAGGCCGAAAGCTACCATTGGCTCGTAAGCTCGCCACTAATCAGGGAAAAACTCTCACATCGCAAGGACGTCGATTTGGATAACGGGCCGCGTAAACTGTTTTAGCTACTGCGGCATTTTGAAGAAATTCAAAATAAACCGCAAGCATATCAACAACTTCATCATTCGTGACACGCATCTTGTACGCACCAAAAATTGCTCAAAATAAAGCGAAACTATTGACAACTATTGACAATTTGAGGAAGAATTATTTATATTTTATTTGTTTTCTTTCCATGGCATGCTTCTATTAATTGTCTACCCATGAGAGGCTTCAGCAATGCATAGAGCGTGATGGTCAGCATTTCGAGCATTTGCGGGGGCACTTAGAACCTTCCTTTTTTAAATCGGTCCTTTTCAGGGCCACAACTTTTATAAAAGAGAAAATTCGAGATAAATGTAGTAGAAAAAATTAAGGGATTTTCGTAAGTAATATAGTTATTTTTGTTACAAGTACCTAAAATAAAGTTTTTCAGGACGAATTATTGCTGTTTCCGGACGAGGCGTTAGTTGAGTTCGGAATAGCAGATGAGTCCTGAAAAACTTCATTTAGGTACGTGTGACAAACACTATTTTTTGTCACCTCAGAACTCTTAAATTTGCAAATTTACCATAAATTTTGAAATCATAATGTTCGAAAAAGTAAGCTTAGAAATTGATATCGTAGCAACTATTTGACAATTTTGTCATGTCATTCGAAATTTGACATTTAGACATATTCAGGAATTTTGGAATAGTCCGTAAAGGTTGCCATGACGACTCTTAGGGACTAGGCCTAAAAAGAAGCATTTTACAGACTCAAATGAGTCCGTAAAATAGCTATTTTCTGAAACGTATGACAAAAATTTTTTTTTGAATATATTTTGAGTTAGGAACAAGATGTCGAGATGCGGTTTTCGCGAGCTAGTTTAGCCATTATTTAGCTACTTTTTTATGGGAAAAAAATCATATCAATGCATTTAATTTTTTTTTGAGAAAATTAACCATTTCTGTCGGAATGTCGAAAATAGCCCTCTAGCGGCGACATGTAAGACTAACGAAACTTTAAATAATACAACATTTGTAGCCCAAGAATAGCACCTTTGAAACTAAGTTTGTTAAAATCGGCTTAGCCGTTTCGCAGATACAGGGTGTTATTTAAGAAAAACTTTGAATACCCTCCACCACTTTATTTTTAGAGATACATCAAAAAGCATTACACAAAATAGTTTTACATTATCCTCAGCTTCAAATTTGTGGATTTTTTTTATTGGGTTAATATAGCGGAATTTACAGAAACATCACTTTTTTAGATCCAAGATTGCAGTTACGCCCCCTAGTGGTCATTTTAAAAACTTGAAAATATATTCCGGGTTTTTCTTTTGACCGTTTTAGTAATTACATTTTTTGCCGAAAGTCTCTACGATGGGTAGTTTCCCAGATACAGTACCTCGCATTCTTAGTTGGCCACCCTGTAATATATTTATTTTGGCCTTTTTGAGGCAACGCAATAATACACTGCCAGATCATAATGGATTTGCGCCATGCGAATTTGAAGGCGATTTGAAACACGTATATATTCAATACAAATTAACGTACTAATATGAATAAATTTGCATTGGTTTCCATTTAGTCAAACATTGTAAAGACATTACTAGAAAAATCATTTTAATTTCGAAATAATCGCAATTTTATTTTCTTGTTGATACCCTCTATAATACAGTTTCATTCTAGGTAACTTTGGTAGTACGGAATGTGAATGATGCAGTTCCTATTTAAAAAAAGTTAAATTTAGGAAAAAATTTGATAAATCTAAAAATATCTAAATCGGTCAGAATTGTTTTTCAAATTTGCTTATTGATTAATATGATACATAAATCTGAAAAAAAAATCGTGTTCCCATATCCTGGGTAGAAATATATTTGCATATTTTTGCAAGGTTTTCATTTAGTTCTCTACAGGTATAATCCCCTAGTGAATGTCTTATGATAATATGGTTATAGTATGCCATTCGTGATGGAATTTCTAATGACATGGCCAAAGATGTGAGAACAGGAAATTACATTTCACACTTTAGTAAACGAAAATGTTTTATTTGTTAATCAGTCTAGACATGCACGTCAACTTATAAACTAAAAGTAGAAATTCCTTATTGCTGAGATAAAGTTTGTCGATTTCTTACTTTATTAAATTTTTAATTTTTTCATAAACGGTGTTATTTAAATAATTGGACGGTGTTTTGCTGTAACCGTCTAACCCACCTTTCTGTTGCTTTCAACAAATTAGCATAATATATTGGAATACTAAAAAAATATGCTTTTCGAACGTTAGTTTTGGTATATTTTTTTATAGCTATGTTTCCAGGTTAACTAAAAGAATACATAAAACAAAATAAAATAGTAACATTTTTGTAAAAAAAATGTCAAAGCGAGATAGGCTAGTTTTGTAAAATTTTATGAAAATAAGATTGTTGCCTTGAAGAAGACAAAAGGAAGAATACGAAAATATGCCACAAAAACAGAATTGGGGTTAATTGGTATTATTTGGTCATCCATTTGGTCTTGATCAATTTGAAAATCCGGATTTAACCCAATCCCTTCCAAATCATCTTGAAAATATCCACATTCGACATTGTAGATAATGACATAAAACGGCCTGGCGCCTTGGGGAATTAAATTGTACAAAACTTTAATATTCATTATTTTTTCAGCAGATAGTGGTTTACCATTCGACCATAAGAAAGGCAAGTTCACATATTTTGGGACAGGCTTCCGCTCTTTTCTCGCTTTCTCAATATTTTCCTCAAAAAATCTTTCATCTGTTACATGAGTTTTTATATATAAAGTTGTAGAACTTCCTTTTATAATCTTTATCACCATGCGTTTTTAACCATCGGATCTGATACGATGTACAATAAACGCCGCCATAATTATATTGCGATCATAATTTTCAGAACTGAAATGGCAATTAAATAACTACCCTAAATTTAGGGTAAAATATTTCAATAATTTTCAAGTGATGTAGTTGCCATATTTAAAATAATAACAATGCAGTTTCATCTTACATTGGTGCTGGTGCATACCATGGAAATGAACTTTGACTGTGTCAGATGACCATTAACATTATTGGTTTGATAAGACTACACTACACTAATTCATTTATAAATCAATTATTATTCTAAGATAACTTTAACAGTATAAACTTAACTCTATTAATAAATGGTTTTTATATTGTATGTCTTAACAGGAAATATAAATATAGAATCATGTATCTGAATAATAATTATGGATGTTTAACTTAAATACGTCATTTATTTATAAATAAACGTCATTTTTTAGTTATCATTGATTCATTTTCGAGCAAACAACGTTAAAATATTAATAATTTTAAGGGGCACCCTTATCTTGTCATTATTTTCTGTTAATTTCTGCTTAAAGGGCATGGCACTATTTAAGAGCAATTTGGCGCTCTGTGAACTTTTCTATAATTTTGATATATTATCTACTATACCAAAAGGAAGAATTTTTTATCATTGCGTCATAGTTCCATGTCTACAGGGTCTGTTCGAAAAGTGAGCTCAAAGTTTTAAAAACGGACATTATGAAATAATGTTTTCTTAACTATTTTACGTAAGCGGTGTTACAATTGGAACATTTAGCGGAAAATAAGCAAATATATCTACATAGCTTGCCACGTTTTTTATCTAGAGCACATTATCTCTTTATCCATAAAATGGTCTATATAATAGCACAGATAACCCAGATATATGGGATAATAGATTAACATTAATAACTATGACACATATACATACATCCATCATCCATACCTATACACCTATATACCTAGCATGATATTTATAAAAACAGACAAACTTAAAACGAATACATAAAATGTTTTAGTTTTGCTTACCAAATGTATTATTTTGATACTTTCTTGTAATTTTAGTAGAAAACTTCGGAAAAAGGTTACCTAAGTTCCGCTGACCGTGAAGCCATCTCAACTATGTTGGGGTGGCTTCACGGTCAGCGGGACTTTCTTGTAATGTTGGCGCTTATCAAGTAAAGTTAATTCCCAGCTATATTCAAGACACAAATACAAGCGAACGACATAACAAGTTTATTTGCCAAACACAACAGCGTTTTGATATTGTGGATAAAACTGTTTTAGAGAACATGTTTAATGGCATTCTTAATGAAACTAAGATAAGGTCTTTTAGGCACTTTGCTAAATTCTGCTTTTATTTTTTCATTTTGGCAAAGTGTTAGTTTGAATATAACCGTTGTTAGAACTATAGTTTGATATCAGGTTTTGTCAACGAACATCTGGGCTTTCAGTCACCGCAAGTGCTAGACAGAGGACAGTTCTTACAGAGGCACATAACGGAGTTCGCAAGTAGGCTTTATAATGCAGAACCGTTCGTAAAGCAATATTTTACCCATACTGCACATATTTAAAAATCCCAAGGAGTTCACAGTTTTGTATACAAAGATAGTCTTATTCGTCTCACAAACATTACAATTCATTAAAAGTCGTACTTATTATAGCTCCGAACAGTTATATTCTTAGAGTCTATGAACCGTATTTTTCAGATGCAAGAAAACCTTATGCTCAAATTCTAATGAATAACCTAACTTGGATAGAGTAAATGCTCGAAATTGGCCCCAAGATGATGATATTTTTGTTACAAATAGGGGCTATAGTGACTCCGTAGAGCTACTTGGAATCCTCAATGTCAACTGTGAAATACCTCCATTTTTTGGCTAGAGGTCAGAGACAATTCACAACCGAAGAGGTAAATCAATCTAGGAAAATAACAAAGACACGCTGCTTTGTTGAGTCACATAACTCACATATAAATAGTATTTCTAAATTCTTTAGAGATGTCAATCCCATACAGCACTGCTGTCATCTCAGTGATTTTTTGAAAACTAGTTGTGCATTAATAAATTATTTTCATGAACCAGTTTACATGCAAAATTGTAATGATGCCGTTGCCAGGACAATCTTGAAGATCAAGAGCCAACGGGATACTAAACTGCAGATCAGGGTGCAGCAAAACTAATTAGATCAACGAAATGGATTAGGAGCTTGGATGAATCTTAGTCATGATAACAATCATTTTCCTCTTTTGCCTCTGGAATATATCAGATCTAAAACGTTTGGCACTTCAAGTAAAATTAAGTACCTGCTATATCCCAGACACAAATGCAAGAGAACGACAAAACGAGTTCATTTGCGAAACACAAGCTGTTGATAAGAACTTAATCAGAGCCCGCATTTATTTGAATTTTACGAACTCAAATAAACATACGATCTTCATCCAGTTCAATGTCAATCAATAACAGGAACATAGTGCTCTTGCAAGTCTGGTAATCGGCTTCTGCACTCATGTTGCTCGGGTGATTTGGTTCCTTGGCTACTCAAGGTATTAGGACCGAATTAAATATCCATCAAATGAGTTAATGATAATCATTAATGATGCAAATAGGGAAAATAACGCTATTGTCGTTAACTAAAATTACCAGTTTGGATTTCTATTATGCTTTTTTAAATTTATTTTATTTGCTTCTTTTGGTTAACCCATAAGCTGTCTGCTTGAATTCAGTTGAGCATTTGTGTCCAATTGTAACATCGCTTATGTAAAATAGTTCAGAAAACATCATTCAATAATGTCCGTTTTTTTAACTTTCACCTCAATTTTCGAACAGACCCGGTAGACATGGAACTCTTGTACAATGATAAAAATGTCTTCTTTTGGTATCAGCTATAACATATCAAAATTATAGAAAAATTCAGATATGGCCCAATTGCGCTTAAATAATGCCACGTCCTTTGCATTTTTTATTCATTGATTTCTAAAATTTGCATTGGATTCTGAATCCTAAGTAACTTTTCTCCACACATATAGGCATTTTTAATATTTCTAATATACCCTACTCCAGAATATCACATCAACTATGCTAATTGTAGTACTTTAGAAACTCTCTAACTTGAGAATTTTTATCCTTGTTCAACCAGCCTGGTAACAAAATGTTGAAATTATAAAATTACTAAAAAAAATTGAATAAACTTATTAATTTCTAATTTAAATAAATTAGGTTTAATGATTATGTTTTTACTCAAATTATGGCAATCCGTAAACCTTCAATTATATACATTTTAAATCTGATTATAATGTGAAAGATTCGCAGTTGAATCGAACTTTATTCACTCGGTCTTTATGTCACATGCATGAGTATTGCGACGAACACAAACTCTTAAAATAGTGCCGTTTGTATTGGAGATATATATATATAAATATATATAAATAAATATAAATATTTGGGTGAGCCATTTTTTGAGGTATTTTAGCTTAAATTATAAATAAATTGCAAAAATGGCTCATAGTGGTATTAAGAAAGCCATGGATTACGTGATTTTTTTGAAATCAGAAAAAAAATATCTTTCGTTTTATCGCATAATATACAAGGTGTTCCATTTAAAAAATCTGAAGTTGCTTATATTTTTTCAGTTTTTGATGCTATATTCTTTTTTCTCCGATTGACAGCAAATATTAATTTTGTAGACACATATCAATCAGCAAAGTATTACTTTTCCTGCCTTAGCAGCAAAGTAAGTACTTTCCTGCCAGCAAAATGATTAGTCTCCATGGGAATAAAACGTTTGACATAAGTTGTCAAACTATAATTATTATGGACATATACATTTCCATAGCAACCAACCGTTCCAACAATTGCGATTTCTATCAAATTTTGTTTTAATTTATCACTACAGGAAAAAGAAAAAGATTGTGGGAATTGTAATAATTTGCAAATATACAATATTCATATATCATTATAAACAATCGGAGAAAAATTTTATGATCAACTCGGCAGCAAAGTAGATTGACTGCCTTAGCTGAATTCCTAGCCTCCCCTAATAGCACATAATATTAAAAAAATATTTTATTAATATTTATATCTTAATTAAATATTTGCTAGTTACAACTAATATTTTAAAAATATTTGTTTTCAAATATTTGTTAGCCAATAATAATATAATATTAAATCAACATTCCTATTTTAATATTACTTGTCTAATATTTTTTGATAAGAAATTAACATATCGATTCCAATATTAATAACCGAATATTTACTTCACACTAATAAAATATGTTGATATTCCAACCTCCAAAACTTTTTACTCTTAACAGAGACAAACCACGAAGAGACAGGTAAGTAAAATTTGTCCTATTCTTTTACTTAATGCATTTCCGTATAGCTCTCTCTTTATCAAAGGTGATTGTAGATGAAGCCAAAGTCGTGTCGACGCTGTTGAAAAACAAATGATATATGTCTTTGTCTAACTCATGAAATTCTGAGTTAGAAGCTGAACAGCGGAATACTAGATGACAATGATAAGTATAACTATAGCAGTGTTGCCATTCGTAGCGACTTGTCGCGAAAATGGCGACTTTTTAATTACTTTGAGACGTAGCGGCGATTTACAAAAACAAGCCTATTTGTAGTGACATTTTCGAATTTCGAATTAGGTTAGGAAGTTTTGTTAATCATTGTTTTACGATTTGCAATTATCGTATTTATCTTGATATTCAAATTATATTGAGGACCGGGAGCCACTGTCATGTCTGCTCTATCGGCTCGGCTCGGATTAGATCGAATCAGTTGTGATCCGGGGTCCGGGACTTCCCCGAAATCGATCGGTCTGGTCAAAACCTTTTGTTTTTGTTCCATGTTCCATAATTTGTGTGTTCGTCTGCCTAAATGCAATTTAGTGCATTTACCTTCTGCTATGGGTAGTATACTTTATACCAACTGCTAATCAATCTAACTAATACATGATAATCAAAATACTACAATGATTGATTTTGTCTTTTGTCTAACGTTTTTCTTATTGGGTAGTGACTAATTAAATTAGTTTTTGTTGTGTTGTGTGTTCTGTTGTTAGTTTTAGTGGAAACACTATTAGAGATCTATTTTGTTTTATCCTACGTTTTAATTAATTTTTCCCTTCCAAAAGTTGGACGGCCATCTTGTCACTTTTGACGTCTGTATTATTAGAAATCCCATTCAAAACGGTGTCGAAATTTTTGCTAGTGAGCCTTGACATTGAACAATTTTGTTAATATCATAGCAACTAGTCAACAAAAGTAGTGTCGAAAAGAGCTTCTTTTCGACACTACTTTGCGTATCGAAAAGACTTCTTTATGATACCAAAATATAAAAGAGTCGGTATTTGATTGGATAAATTAGTGGCAGCAAAAGTGTTTACTTTTACTGCCGCTGGTAGCGGCAGCAAAACACTTTCTGCCATTGAGCTTTTTCATCAATATAAAGTGAAACTTTTATTTCGGCTATTAAGTGAAAAAAAGTTATGTTTTCCTAACGTTTGAAGAAATACAACTTTATTTATACTAAATCTTAACCATAGTGTAGGCCGCACACCTGTTTTGATCTTAGAAAGTTAAATGCCAAAATTAGCTTCCTGTCAGATTTTAACCACATTTTTTCCTATGTAAGGATTATTCTGATATAAAATATTTATCTGTACCTATCTATAAAGACAAAATAAATCGAAAATATTTGTTATTTACATCTAAAAGACGGAATTTGAAACAATATTTGAAATAATTTAGATTTATGAGGGTAACTTGAAGAATTACGGAAATTCTTGGTTTTGCCAATTTTACTACATGCCGCTGGGCATTTTATTGCAGTCATCTCGCAAGACATATTTCTTGGGCAATATATTGAATTTACTTATTCTCTTATACAAAACATACATACATGCATTTGTAAGATAGCCTCGAAAATTCAATTATTTTGTATTATACTTATCAGTAGTAACTTTTATTTAGGTTTTAGGATATACCAAATGAATATCTTGCAACTTTTACTAAGGATAGTGATATTTATCAGCATAACACTGATTGTTCTACGTATCATTTTGTTTATCTGCAACATTGGGCAAATTCTATTCTATTTTATAGTTGCCTAGTAAAATATCTTTTATTAGTTGGCCTCTGATTTTTGCTGAGTTTTCCGCAAACATTTTGCTTAGGTCGGTGACCAAAACAACATTTCAATATGGTTCTCACATTTGTTTTTAGAGTAATAAAAAATAACGTTATATATGCAAAACCTCTTTCCCAACAAGAATTTTATCTTTGTCGCTAGAGAATTGCGTTAATTATTTTATAACCTTAAAATCTTCTTACGTACGCGACATAAGAACGTTTAAAATGCGTGACAAAAGAGAAAAAATGCGTTGTATTTCAGTGATTATAGTTTTTTGCACCATAATATTTGCAACAGTAGCAGATGGGTCACCTTGTGGAATATGTGGAGTGGACGTAATATGCAGAGATAGATATCCTATTTGTTCTAAGAGCCAACTTATTACTTTGGATTATTGTGGATGCTGCTTAGTATGTAAAAACATTTTGGGTAAGTACAATACAGTTTATTTAAATTAAAAAACGGTTTTACAAAGGCAGTTCTTTATTTTCTGATACCTAATATATCTGAGGTGTTTTCAATAACATTAGCAGTTTTCAGAACAAATAGTTCAAGCAAATAGGGTTCTAATCCTATAGTAAGATAGATTATCAAAGAAATGGATGGCATCCGGTTAAAGGCTGACATAAAACACACATGCAGGGTTTAAGAAAATTGACAAAAAGGCAGTTTGAAATGTTACAAATTTAAAATTATATGAAAACCGTATTTTTCCATATAATACTTCAAAAAAGGGTGCATATCCTATTTAGGTCAATATGCGGTCCTAAATATTATTTTATGGACATTTTTTACATGAAAACCAAACAACTTAAAAATATAACATATAATATAATAACTAACCTAAACTAGCTTTTCCATAATTTCCATAAAATATGGTTACATTGTTACGATTATTGTGGAGTATCTCGTTTATTAATAATAATAGTAAATATCTAACCCAAACTATACGGTTTCATTTGGATAAACAATTTGTTTACGTATTTTAAAAACACTTTGGCCTTCGATTCGTCTTATGCATATGGGAAGCTTATTATACAATTTTATGCACATGAATTCTCGGCTCTTTTCAGTAATTTGTAGGCGATTTATGAGCTAATATAAATGCTCTGTTCTAGTATTATTATGGCGAGTGTGAAATGATTCGATTTCTACAGAAAAACAATAAATATGCTTTTAATATGAGTATCTCAGTCCCAGAATATTATACCATATCTCAGAACAGACTCGAAATTAGGGAAGTATATTATTTTCAATGTTTTTTTCGTTCGTACATCTGCTAACAACCTGCTCTCCATAGCAGGCAGAACTAACTTTCTCTAATAACTGGCCTATCTGGAATGGCCAATCTAAATTTTCATCTATATATAACCATAACAACTTTGTATTTTCGTATACCAGTAAATTATTTTTTGATATTTCTAAGTTGGCAATAGTTCGTACATTTTACTGATTTTATCGCAAAAGTATCACACTTGTTTTATCTGAGTTATGAATATAAGGCACATGTTTTGCATACCATTCTGTGACAGAAATTTTTTACCATCTGTTAATAATTGACACATGAATTTTCTCCCGGTAGTAAATTTGTGTCATATGCATTATTACAATAATTAAAACAGGAGTTTTAAACGATTTATCTGCCACAGAATACAGATCGTTGACAAAAATTATGAACATGATTTGCCCCGGTATGCTACCCTGAGCTTTTCCAATATTAGTGCATAAAATTTATGATGTTATAAACTCGTCCTCCTTACTGGCACCCACTACCTATTTTCTTTCACCTAGAGACAAGTCAATCAACTTAACGCATTCTCTCTCACCCCATATATTTCCAGCTTTTTAAGTAGTAATGTCCTGTCAAGACACTCATAGGCTTTCATCTAGGAACATTCAGAATGATGCTTCACTACTTTCAAAGAACTTTGTATTAACTGATACATCGCTGTTTTCGTCGATCTTCCTTTAAAAAAAAACCATGCTGATTTTTATTAAATAACTGGCATTCGTTCATGAAGCTTAATGATCTCCTACAGTCCTACACATAGCTAGTTCAAATTATTTGGAAAATCGAAGCAAAAACCTATAACTGTCATCCTTTCAGGGTCTCCTTTTTATTAATGTTGGATGAATGGTGTTTTTATAAGATGCCTTTAGTGAAATTTTCATAGTAACCCTGATTTTTAAGATACAGAGTGAAATATAGAATTCATATGTTTCCTTCTGGGAGCCACCATCTCCAAACTAAACACCAAAAATATGTATTTTTAAGTTGTCAAAATATCTCAAATTTTGCAGTTGGCTTTAAGCTAAGTTTTTCAGTGCAAAACTGCTGAATATATTTACAGATTTTACAATATATAGGATGTCCCGAAATTAGCTTGCAATATTTTTCCAGCATATTCGAAGACAAGAAATAAGAATCAATTTTCATGGAGATATTATTAGTCGAAAAATATGTTAAAAGCACTGGGACTCTCCTGAATGAGGCAACTGAAGATAATTTTTCACAATATTTTCGAAACCATAGAAGATAAACTAAAACAGAGTTTTATCCACAATACCAAAACAGAATTTTTGAAATTGACGCTCGTTTCGTTAACCATGTTAGCATCATCAAGGGATGATTAAAATTGAGTTGAAATGACTTTTAATTATATCCTGATGATGGTAACATAGTTAGCGAAACGCGCGTCGAGTGCAAAATTCTGTTTCGGTATTGTGGATAAAACTCTGTTTTAGTGCATTTTGCCCAAGATTCCAAACCCCAACTTATACAGGAATATATTAAGAAACTTGATGACATTTATAAACTACATGCGCCGAAACGAATGTTGTATTTACATTTTTACGTTAAAAGGGTGCTCTTAGTTCAACTCGGTAAAAAATCATTTTCAGCTATCTGACTTTCGAAGCTTGCAGTACTCCTAGAAATTATTTTTCGCCTTATATGAAAAATTGCTCTTATTTTTTGCCTTAAGGGCTGTTTACACTACAAAATTGGCCATGCTATGCAATCAAAATTTGCTCTTAAGCATGCGCGTTTTCTTTACATGGCGTCAAATTAGAACTTGCGCTAATTTTATTGCAACTTGCATGCCATTTTTGGTTAAAATGACAATTATATATGTCGCGTCATCCGTCATTGTATCATCTTAAAATTAAAGATATTTTATATTTTCTTTATTTATCCCTTGTGTGTTTTTGGTTTTTGGGAGTAAAATAATAAAATAATATTGATGCAGTATGTCCCAGAAGAAGCTAATGTGCAATAGGTAAGTAGTCAAATCTTTTTTGAAAATGAAAATACAAATTAGCTGAATGACATTATCATTCTGCGGCATTGGCACAACTGCGTGTCAAAATGTTTATATAAATAATTGCGTCATCGTGTAAACAGCGATGCAATAAAAATATATGCGCGTACTCTAATTTGCCTGCAATTTTTCAGATTGCATTGCACCTAATGTAAACCTTTTAGAATATGCTGGAAAAATATTGACGCTAATTTCGGAACAGTCTGTACTGCAAATAATCAAAAAGTTCTAAACGTTCTTCAATATATACAACGATGGTTAATGTTTACATATTAGAGCTAATTAAGGTCAATCAGCACTCAGCTTGATTGCCCTATTCACTGAATATCGAAATTATAGTAGAAATTATAGTGGTAGGGGAAGTAAAATATAGCACATATAAAGCTATTATCAATTTTAGTGGATTGACTGTCGAGGGACATCTCCCATCATAATTTTGCACAAAATAAAAGGAAATTAATGGATAGGACAATATGGCTTATGTTATTAAGTGTTTTGGTAATGACTTATTGCGTCCACTACCACACATTATTTATAATATTAGTTTTGCTACCTCAACTTATTCGAGAGCTTAGAAGGCATGCATAGTTATTCTACCATATATACTATATATACTTATCAAATTATGGCCAAACCACTTGAGCAAAATTGATTATATTTTTGGATATATATCCGAGATTTATTACTATTTAATGAAAACTTCTTAAAGGCTTACCCTTAATGAACAGAACCTAGCGGAATGCTGTATTCTTGAATATAAGGGGTGCAAATGATAAATCGTTAAATTTGCCATATTTGGATACAAAATCAGAAGCATAATTACTTTCGACGCTGCCGCACATTTGAAAATAAGGCTGTGTTGTAAAGCATTAAGCCGAAGGTTTCAAACCCTAACTTAGCTGAATTGAGAGACGAAAAAATCATGTGTTCAGTTTACACGCGGTAGAAGGGAAACTTTCATAAAACACTCAAAAGATTCGGCAATTTGAACAGCAGTTCTTATGTGAAACTGCTTACATTTTCACGATTTCAAACTAATCCAAGATAATAGTGTATTAATGATGACTCTTGCAGTATATACCAGATCTCTTCTCAACCACCCATTAGTTCACTCTAGTCTTCCTAACCTCCTGATGTCGGTCAGGATTTCCGTCAGTGGCAGGCGCACAATCTCCTCGTCCTGCAGTACTGCCGACCGGAAGACTGCGTGATCCGCTTTTGCAGTGGCTTTGCTTCTTTCAGGGTAATGAAGGGGGGTATTACAGCCGATACTTACCTATGGCCTGGAGACAATGGCGATAATCCACCAGTCGGCTAACAAATTGCCACCCACACAAAGAAAATAGAGAGGGCTATGCTTGGAGTTACCATACGAGATAAAATGAGAAATGAAGAGATCAGAGCCAGAACTGGAGTGGTTTATGTGGGCAAATTGGTAGTGCAGCTCATATAGCAAGACAGGATGGAAAAGGGAGGGTTCTGTATTGGCGTCCGATGGAAACTAATAGGAGCGTTGGTAGATCCAAGAGACTCTGGGACGCCAATCCAGAATCCTCCTTGTCGACCTATTCATATCCTGCCTCGCTGAATGACCCGCTTATTGTCATTTGAGCTGCGCTACCAATGCCATCACATCGATCACTTCAGTTCTTGTTCGAATTTCTTCATTTCTCATTTTGTCTCGTAGGGTAACTCCAAGCATAGCCCTTTTCACTTTTCTTTGTGTGGTTTGCAATTAATCAACCGATTAGCGGGTTATCGCCATTGTCTCGAAGCCATAAGTAAGTACCGGCAATAAACAGGATTTAATACCTTTCTCATGTTGACCTAACAAACATTGAAAAATGTCTTTTCGACGTTGGTTTTAGTGTCAAAATTTCGGATTGCCCTCCTCTAGCTCACAAGTTGGCGACGTCCTTGACCTTTCTCCGAACGTTCATAGAGCATTCTTGTTCTTTGAGGGCAAATCCTAGTTTACCGGAAGCTGTCCTATTACACTGAAAATGTCGAAAGTCTGGTTCTCTCCGTCGAGTTGAATTTTATGGTCCAAGTAAATGTATTCAACAACGTTTTAAATGAGTCGCTTGTTAATAATAATCCGAACATCCCCTAAGCTCTTGACCTTCGATTTTGAGATGTTCGTTTCGAGTTTGATTCTCAGTGACGCTCGATAAAGTTCTTGAAACATTGTCTTGAGTTCATCCTCTGTGCTGCCGATGATAATGATGTCGTCTGCAAAGCGCAAATGACTTAATCGCACCCCATCCATCAATATTGAGTCCTCTATGCTACCAGTCAAATTCTCTAAAACAGCCTCCAAGGCCAGCGTGAATAGTTTTGGTAAGATTGTATCCCCTTGTCGCACTCATCTTTCGATTGGGATAATGTCGATTCTTAGGTCGTAATCTACTGTTATTTATATAGAAGCTTTCACGTAGAGATGTTTGATGATTTTTGAGTATCTAGAATTGATTATCGCATTGTCAAGGAATTTCAAATTTTTCCAGGTCCCGACGGACTCAAAACCTTCTGATAGTAAAGAAAGGCTAAGTGTAGTGGTAAATTATGTTCAGTATATTTTTCAATATAAGTGCGAAGTATCTGCAGATGTTCAGTAATACCAAATTCTTTACGAAAACCTACTTGTTCGGCTGGGTGCTATGAGTTCATCTCATTAGACAGCCTGTTTGTTATTACCTTTATTAGGGGCTTAAACAGATAAGGCGGTAATTCTCCATATTACTCTCAGCTCCCCTCTTATATAATATGATGACTGCAGCATTTTGCCATTTATTTTATTTGAAACTTTCCCTCGGCGAGACGTTTATTTGCAATATTCGCACAATCTTCACCAAGGTTTCTCCGCCCATTTTGAGCATCCCGCTAGTTATTTAATCTTCTCCTGGGATCTCTTCTGACTCTACATTCTATACTCTCGATCCTTGATATTGACCCCTTCGAACTCGAGAGCTGTTTAGTTCCTTGTAGAAGTCTTGCACTACAGCTATTTATATTTCTTTCCTGTCGCTGACCAGAATACCATCTCTGTTTCTTATTTTTGTAACGTTCGATCTTCCATTCGATAAATTGGATCTGAGGACCTGCATACTTTTGTTATCTTCGAATATGCTTTTTCTCAGCCTTGTATTATGATCCCTCAAGTATTTCCTGATGATCTTGCTAATTTCTTTATTGAGTTATTTTTAATATTGGGTTTATTTCTCTTCTTACTTTCGTTAAGTTTTTAGGGTTTTTAAGATGATTTTGCTGAAACTTTTCATCTGCATTGAGCATATTCTCTTCGTTGCAGTATTGATATACTAATTTAGATGTTTTCAAAGATTTCATCTATATTTAGTTGGTTGTGATAGTCTGTCGATTTCACCTAATTTAGTGTTAAGACCAGATTGGAATGTGGCTTTGTTGCTGCACAGTCATCTAGGGTTGGGTGAATTCGTCGTTTTATTAAATTGCTTCTCTAGAATCTTGTATTTTTATTGTTGTTGGGACCATACGGTGGTCGCTGCCTGTAACAAACCGTTTCAGAACAGTTCAGAACAGTGTCATGGTGGTTATATTTATTTTGTTATTCAGTATATAGCCAATCTGGTTTCTAACGATGCCATTTAGATTTTTCCATGTCCATCTCTGTATAGGTCTTTCAAAAAAAGGAGGAGGAGTTCATACAGAACAGATTTTCCATGCGACATTTTTTCGACCCAAACTATGTTTATCTACACATGGATTTCTTCATCCCTGGTTTGGTCTTTTTTAGCATCAAAATCTCCCATGAGCACAGTTGGCATTTTCATTTGGCTTTGCTGTTGATATATCCCCGAATATTTGTTCTACTTTCCTCGATACCGGATGTACTGGTCGGGGTCTATATCCGAACAATCTGTAGGTTTTACCTGTTGTTAATCCTTAGCACAATGTACATAACTGGAGTCAATATGGTAACAAGATCTTTGAGTCGTTTATTTATCATTAAAATCATTCCTCCTACATGGTAATCCGTTTCTAAGATCCCTCGTTTGGTCTTTTTTAGTATCAAAATCTCCCATGAGTACGACAAAGTTGGCATTTTCATTTGGCTTTGCTGTTGATATATCCCCGAATATTTGTTCTACTTCCTCGATACCGGATGTACTGGTCGGGGTCTATATCCGAACAATTGGTAGGTTTTACCTGTTGTTAATCCTTAGCACAAGGTACATAAATGGAATCAATATGGTAACAAGATCTTTGAGTCGTTTATTTCTCAATAAAACCACTCCTCCTACATGGTAATCCGTTTCTAAGTTATTTTGGGTAATTAGATTTATCGACTTCAGAGCTATAATATGTTCACCTTTCAGTCTTGTTTCGTTTAGGCCCAAAATATCCCCATATACCTATACTATAATTCTTACTCGAATCTCTCCATCTCTTCTTGGGCGGCTAGCATTTGGATGTTATAGGCAGTAATTCAAAGATTCGCTACTGCTATGAGTTTTGACCGTTTTTGTTTTCTCGTCGACACTGTAATATTCTGAAAAGAGCGTTATTAACGTGTCTGCTGGTTTTTGTTTAGTTAATTGATTTTCTCGGACAAAAAGGGCTTTCTCGTTAAAATTTTCTTCTTTCTAGAACTGATAATTATTTTTTTTAAACTACGGTAGTGCATTGATTTTTTTTTTGCGCGGACAAAAGATTGAACATTACGATGATGCCGAAATTAACGTTTTAAACAGAAGTATTTTGATGCCTATGTACCCATGTAGAAACTACTTCTTTGCGTATCTGACATAATCTATTTTATTAAACTTATACAATATAATAGTGTTATACATTTTGAAACTTTTGGACTGCACCACACAGGTATATTTCGTATGTATTTAGTGAATCGGTTTTGCAATCGCGGTACAGTGATTATTTTTTCACATTTATTGCTAAAACAATTTATATTTTTATTATATGATAATATAATACTAACGACTAGAAAAAAGATTTGAAGTTAGAGTAAATTATGCCCATGTAACATTTAGCTAAATTAAGAAAAATCTGTGACCCAACATATGCTTTACTAAATATTGCTAATATTTAAATGCGAATTATATCAAAACACATCAAATTAACTACTATAATGTATGTTATTTTTCAGAAAAAGGTGAAGAATGCTCCAGACATATTGAAACGTATGCTGTTTGTAAATCAGGCTTGGAATGTGTCGACAATAAGTGCATAGAGCAAAAAGCACTTAACGGATAAGAACGCTTACAGCATGGAACAAGACATTTATAAATGTAGATAATTTTTATTGTAATTATTTATTCAATTCAGCTCATTTTAATATTTTTTGCCATATTTTTATCTTATCATTTCGGTTGTAGGTACTCGCCTAATTTGTTCAAAAAAATATCGAGAATACCGCTTGTATTAAATTAGTAATATATCTACTTGCCAGAAAGGTGAAATTGAACACATGAAAGAATTAAAACCTTTTTATTATTATTTTTCTTTATTTATCATTCTTTGTAATAAATGATCTAAAGCAAAGTATTGTGTTGGATATTGTAACTTATTAAAGAGGAGATTGCCGCTAATCAGTTTATTATGGCTTTGTGCCAGTTCCGTTGATACATAGAAGTCCGAGAGCCCATACTGAGAAAGATGGTTCTTCTGTTACACATTTATCACCAACCCCTAAATAATAAAAAAAATAAATATAATAGTGCAAAAAGCCTCAAATGATTAAAACTTTTAATGATGATTACGATAATATAATACCACAATTATTTAAGAATTTGTTTTTATAACTAACAACATATACAGGGTGATCAAAATATGTAAATATTGTCACGAGTAATTTTTAGGGGTAGCGCGTTTATTTAAAGAATAACTTCTTAGAGAAGAG